>PVJH01003888.1:0-134340 GCA_004026705.1 Nesogale talazaci | reverse complement strand
GGGTAAGATCAGGAGCACTCTTTACCAACCTAAGACAGGCCATGGTGACATTAGAAGGCCATTGACCGATAACGGGTAAGGACTGAGTGTGCGTCCTGACAACCTAAGACAGGCGGAGTTCCCGGGAGGATATTACTTGAAAAAATAAAAAAGGGGGACCTGTCGGGAGCCCTCCGGCCCAGACATGCTTGACCTGGCTGCAGGCCGAGTGTGCCTGAACTCTGTTGCAGTTTGTTGCCTGGGGTTTGTAGTTTGTCGCCTTTGTAACTGTAAACAGCCCTGGCCTCTGAAGCCAGACTTGCAGCTGTGCTGCCATCCACTTGTTAATTTTGAAGATCACGATATGCTAATTGCCTAAACTTGCTTGCCCTATAAAACTGGCTTACTTCTCACAAATCAAAAAAAAAAAAAAAAAAAGAACCCCCCCATCCCAGAAAAGATGTAACTACTGACACAACATATGTATATATGTATGTATACATTATGATGAGTGCTGTATGAGTCCCCAATAAAATGAATTAAAAAAAAAAAGTCTGCTTGGAGAAAGGGTCTCTTCTCCAAATCTGGATTAAGACATCTTAACTGGAATCTCACTGGGTACCCTGCCCTACCTCACCTTATTTCTGGTGAGGTCTAACTGGTCCTGATGCTGGGGAACTTTGCAAGATGCTTCTCCTGGGTGGCTTCTCCCTCCCACCTCACAGACACTAAAAACTTTAGCTCTAGCTCACTGCTAAATTCCCTGAACGTGTAGGAATCAGAGAAGAGAGAGGGCCCGGTCAAAAGACTCCCTGCATTTCTTGCATGTCTTCTAGGATTTATATAAAGTGCCAACCCAGTAAGTGATCATTTGAGGATTGCAAAAGCCTCATAAATCCCACAATGTAAAACTGCCTTGGCTCCCTCCCCAAAGCTAGTGGCCTGAAATAAGCCTACATCTCTTTCTTAATGGCTTCTGGCTACTGCCACCAAGTCAATTCTGACTTCAATCAGCACCAGAGGGCAAGCAGACCTGTAAATCCTCATTGAGGCAGAAAGCACGCACTGTCTCCCCTGGAGCAGCTGGGAATCCTGAGCACCAACTCTTTAGGCAGCCAACTCTTAAGTCACTAAGCCACCAGGACTCCTTGTTAAACGTTTAAAGAGACAGGCACTCTAGTGAAAAGATTTCTTTAGCATCCTGGCCATAGTAGTTTTGTGCCCAACCTCAAGTGGATGATATTGCAACTGAAATGAGTGGCAAGGAGGGTGTGAGAAGCCTGGTAGGGCTTGATCAAGGGCAAGGTGATGGAGACAAATTACTGAAACCCACGTGAAAGCTGAGCATGATAATGGGGCAAGAGGGAAGTGCAAGCAACTAGAGGAAAGAACTGGGAGGGAAAGGGCATCTAATTAATGAAATGTACATATGTAAATATATTTATATATGATGAGGAGGAAAAGATCGATTTACATATATTTACAGGTTTAGTATTAAGGTAGCAAATGGACATTGGACCTCTACTTAAGTATTCCTTCAATGCAAGAACACTTTTTTTGGGGGGGCGGGGGCATCACTGCCCTCAGGTAGTGGGAGTAGGAGGCCCAGCCTTTGCTCCGTAAAGCTGGAATTGAACCTCCATCCCAATGACCAGCAGTCCCGCGCACAACCACTACACCACCGGGCTCAGCCCCACTTTGTTTTTATAAACTGGAACTCCATGATGCTCGCCCTCCTGACACAATCACTGAAGATAAATGTGTGCATAAGCAAATGTGGGGAAGAAAGATGATGGTGCCTGCTTATAAAAAAATTTAGCATCTGGGGTCTGTAAAGCTTGAAGGTAAACAAACAGCCATCTATCTCAGAAGGAACAAAGCCTGCATGGAAGAAGCACACCAACCTCCTGAGACCATGAGCTGTAAAAAGAATCAGACATCAAAGAACAAAAAATCATATCATTATGAATGAGGGGGAGTGCAGAATGGGGGACCTAAAGTTCATCTGTGGGCAACTAGACATCCTCTTACAGATGAGTTGCCAGGAGGAGAGGAACCATTCAGGGTTCTGTGTAGCAATGATGAAACATACAACATTCCTCTAGTTCTTAAATGTTTCCTCCCCTCCTCCTCACTATCATGACCCCAATTCTGCCTTACAAAACTGGCTCGATGAGAGGATGTGCACTGCTACAGATAGAAACCAGAACCACAGAAAATCAAGGACAGATGATCCCTTCAAGATCAGTGGTGAGACTGTCGTTACAGGGAGGGTGGAAGGAAGGTGGGTTAGAAAGGGGGAACAGATCATAAGGATCTATATATGACTTCTCCCTAGGGGAGGGACAACAGAAAAATAGGTGAAGGAGACCTCAGACAGTGTAAGATATGATGAAATAATAAAATTTATAAATTATCAAGTGTCATAAGGAAGGGGGATGGGGAGGGAGGGGGAAAATGAGGATCTAATACCAAGGGCTCAAGTAGAAAGCAAATGTTTTGAGAATGATGAGGGCAACAAATGTACAAATGTGCTTGACACAATGGATGGATGTATAGATTGTGATAAAAGTTGTACAAGACCCAATAAAATAATTTAAAAGAAAAAGAAAAAATAACTACACAGTATTATGAAAAAAATTCACACCAGTTTATTAAAAAATCTTGAAGAAACAGATAGAAATGCATTTTCTAAATTCCCACAAAATGATGTGGAAAATCTCAACAAGCTTGTAACATGAGAAAAAGTAGATCTAGATATTAAAAAACTCCTGAGATAATTATGATTTATTGTGCCAACCTGGCCTATAAACATATGTGGGGTTAATCTTGAAAGGAGAGTGGAAGGAAGGTGGGGTAGAAAGAGGGAAAGTATTAAGTGGAGAGATAAATGACTCGGTGAACCTCACCTTTCCAGTTCTCGGGTCTCTTGCTTTCTGATGGTCAGGCCAGGAGCTACCTTAGGAAGTTCCCTGCCACAGCTGGCAAGGCTCACTTCCTGCAAGACATCCCTGAGGAGAAACCACATGGACATACCCTGATGCAGACCTCTGTGCCGGAGCAGTCATGAGGAGCCCCCTGCCAGTGCTGAGGTGCTTGTACATTCACTGATTCAGCTTTCCTCCTGTAGTCAGCATCACTGTGTGTGTTTTGTGAGATGGAGGAGGACTCTGTGGATTGGTGTTGGATATATGGACTTTTGTTGGACTTGTGGGTTTGGGCAATACTGGGTTTAGATGTTTTCTTTGGGGGGGGGTGAGCGACATTCACTGCCCTCTGATGATCATGGGAGCTACCCAGCCTTGCTCCCGGAGAGCTGCTGCTGGATTTGAACCACCAAGCCAATGGGCCGCAGTCCCGCACACAACCACTACGCCACTGGGGCTCAGCCCCTAGATGTTTTCTTGATGTGTATTTAGCCTTTATATAAAACTCTCTCTTATCCATATCAGTTTCTGTGGATTGGTTTCCAGACTAACCCAACTCCCAACATCAAAAAGCCCAAGACCAAATGGGTTCACTAAGGAGTTCTATCAACATTCAGAGAAGACTTAATATCAATGTTATATAAACTATTCCATGATACACAAATGGACTTTATATTACCAAACTCATTTATCAAGGAATCATAAGTCTGATATCTGAGCAGGCATGGGCATCACCAGAGTTGCGCTTTCTACACCAATAACTCCAGTGAATATAGACACCAAGATCTTCAATAAAGTTCTAGCCAACAGAATTCAACAAAGCATCAAAAAATCACAGTCAAATAGGAATCATACCAAAGATACAAGGATGTTTTGATATTAGAAAAAACAATGTAATTCCTTACAGATATAAAGTAAAGGTGATGAACCAAGAGAGTCTATAAATCAATGCTGAAAAGTCATTTGATACAATTCAATATTTATTGATGATTTTATAAACAGTCTCAAAAAATAGTTATCTAGGGGGAAATTCTCCATGAAGTAAAAGCCACATATGCAAAATCGATAGCCTGCACTTCCCTTAATGGAGAGAAATTGAAAATATTCCCTCTTCAAATAGGAAATGGATGAGATTGTTTTTTATCTCTACTTTTCTTTAATATAATCCAGGAAATTTTAGCTAGAGCCATAGATATCAAGAAGATATTAAAGATATCCACACAGGCACAGAAGAAATAATAATTAATTATTTCAAGTGCAGATCCCTGGCCAACAGATGAAAATCTATGATGTCACGGCAAGGAAGCCATTGAGGTACCAAATATATGGTAATTGTAGGTAAGGGAAACTCACCAAACAAGGGGTTCCCTGCCTCCCAGATCCAATGACTGCCACTTCCACAGTCCTGGGTGGCTATTCACTCTTTCCTCTCTCATCCAAGTACCCCATGCCCCAGCCCAAGGTGCAGGCACCTTCAAGACAAGACTCAGTTCATTCAGCAGGATCTCTATGTGAAGCCGTTCTGTGTAGCTCCTGGCCTATGCCATGCTGCCTGCAAGGTCAGCATCCAAGGTCAACAGCGAGACAGATCTAAACAAGACTGTTAACCAGCATGCAGAGCACTCTACCCAATAGCACTACATATTTCGCACCCCTGTGCACATAGGACATTACACAGAACATGCTGATACAAAGTGGAACCTCCATACACTTTGTTAAATCATGGGGATGCTACAAAGCATCTTCTCAGATCACAATGCTGGAAAATTAGAACTCAACCACAGAAAGAACTAGGGGGTAATCGAATGCATGGAAACAGAGTAACATCTTCTTATAAATGACAGAGCATTAGAAATCACTAAAAATGAAATCTTAAAAATCATTTGACTCCCGCCAAAGTAGGGTCCCTAATATAAGGTATAAATACCCTATCAAACATAATTGAGAACACACAAACAGTAGAAGACGTCATAGGTGACTGGGACCTTATAAAGATGAAATATTCACCAAAAGAGTAAAGAGCCAATATAGAGATGGGGGGAACTTTGGGGGGAATGGCATACCAGAAAAGGAAATCATGTATAAAATTTATACATGATTTTCAAAACTTCAACTAAAAAAAGCCAGCCAATTTAATTTCTAAATGGACTGAATACAAAAAAAAGACATGTCACCGAAGAAGATATTTAAGCAGTCAGACTATATGAAAAAACACTTGTGATCATTACTTCACCCCAGCATTAATAGCAAAGTAAAAAAGTATAGAAATCAACAAATGATGGTGAGGATATGGAGAGACTGGTACCCACATTCATGCTGGTGGCATGATGCCATGGTGCAACTATGGTGGGAAACTCCTTATTAAAAAGTCAAGAACAAGAAATGCCATTGTTGTGGATATGTAGCCTTCAAGTCATTTCCATCTTTGAGTCCATTGGTGTAGCCACTGGGCCCATCCATCTCATTGAAGCTCTTTCTCTTTTGCTGCCCGTCTCCTTTATCTAGCATGATGGAACTTTTCAGGGAGGGAAAGGGGATTTCAGGAGTAAACAATGATGACAAAAGGGGGGAGGTAGCACTAGAATTGATTGTGATTGCACAACTCATTTTAAAAATGTTATGACCATGGGAAGGGGGTGGAATGTTCTAAACGTGATATGGTAATGATTGTACAATTCTTGATATGATTGAATGACTGAACTTTTGAATTGCATGATATGTAAATTATGTGTCAATAAAACCCTTGGAGGGAAAACAAGAACTCCAAATTCATTCAGGTTTCCTTTTCCTCCTTCCTTAGCCACTCAAACCAGTATTAAGATCTGAGGGGTAAGCAATGCGGAAGGTATTTTTGTTTTCATGAAGCAAATTTTATGTTGTTATGTTAACTGCTCCATTTTTGCCCCACCCCACCAATCCCCTATTTCCGCCCCCACCCATCTCATAGTCACCAAAATGTTATCAGTTGGTGCATAACCTACATTCTTCTTCTTCTTTTTCTTTATAACAATGGAGCTATTAAATATGCATCTTTGTAAGATTTTATGAGTTTGCTAAGCATAAAGTTCTCTGGTTTTTTCCATATCTTCAATGTTTAGGAGATTTATCATTGGTTTTAGTGATACATAAAACTCCCAAAGTAATAATGTAACATAGACTGTTTATCTGTTCATCTATGATTGAGGCTGTTTCCTATTTTGCTATTGTGAAAATCACTGCAGTAAGCATAGATGTACATTTATCTGTTCATTTTATATTCTTAATGTCATTAGAGTATATAATCAGTAGAGAGATTGCTATAACATAAGGAATTTGGATGTGCATTCCCTTGAAGAAGTGCTATACTGATTTCCAAAGTGGTCATACAATTCTACTCTCCCAACAGCAATGTAAAAGCATCCTTATTTCCCCATATCCTGTTCAGCATTTGTTATTTGTTGTTCTATTGAATTTGACCCAAAGTATTAATGTGAAGTGCTAGCTCATATTTGTTTTAGTTTGTATTTCTCTTATTGTAAATGATCACTGACATTTCTTTACATGGTTATTGACTGTGTGGATGTCATCTTTGGTAAATTGTTTATTCATACCTTGTGTCCATTTAGTCATTACATTGTTTGCATTTTTCTTATTTTGGAAATTTGCCCTTTATCTGATGTATTTTTACTGAATATTTCCCCCCAACGTATCGGTTCTCTGATGACTCTGTTGAAGTCTTCTGGTCTACATAAATGTCATATTTTTAGTCAGTTCCAATTCTTTACTTTTGTCTTCTATAATATGAACATTTTTCATTATGCTCAGAAGTGTGTTTATGCCTTATGTGAAGAATCTTACATTTGTCCTTATTTTTTCATTGATGGTCTTAATAATTGTATGATTTATGTTTAGGCCTTTGATCTATCTTGAATTTGTTTTTGTTCATGGTGTACGCTATGGATCTTGTTTCATTAGTTTACAAGAGACAATCCGGTTTTTCCAGCATCATTTGTTCAAAAAGGCTATATCTTACCCTTTTAATGAGTTTTAATTATTTATCAGAGATTAGTTGTCTATAGATACTTGGTTGTATTTCTAGGTTTTCGATTCTAATATATTGGTCTTCATAGTTGTACCAATACTGGCTATTTTGTTTATTATGATTACATAGTAGGCTTTAAAGTCCCCATGTGGAAGGCCTCCTACTATTTTTATTTTTAACAATGTTTTATTCTAGGGGTCTTTCCATATAAACCTGGAATTAGTATTTCCATTTCTTCAAAAAAAATGTAGGAGGATTTAAATTGGAAGGCAGCTATGCTCACCACTATACCACCAATGCTGCAAAATTGGAATTGCTTTAAATTTGCAATGTTATTTTGGTAAAGGTGATATTTTCACAGCATTTAATCTATCTATTCAGGTACATAGTAATTGTTCCATTTGTGCAGATTCCATTCGTTTTCTTGGAGGATTATTTTGTAGCTTTATTTGTATAAGTCTTTTGTTTCTCTTGTAAGATTTATTCATTTTTTGTGTAGTTGTTGTCAATGTTATCGTTCTTTTAATGGTATTGATCTTTTTTGTTATCACCATCCTTAATATCCAAATCATTTATATATAGTATACTGCCAATTTTTTTTCAATTAGTTTGAGCAATTGTTTAATTGAATCTTTGAGGTCTTCTATATATAGGGTTATGCCATCTGAAACTTAAGATGTGTTTTTCTCTGTACCTCTGTGGATACCTTTAATTCCTTTTTGATTTTTTATGCCTCTAGCTAAAATTTCCAGACCATAATAAATAAAAGGGTGAAAAAAGAACACCCTCACCTAGTCCTGGTTCGAAGAGGAAATTATTTCAATTTCTCTTCATTAAATGTGATACAGGCATCCAAGCTCTTGACTTCACATATACAGCTCTTATTATGTTGAACAGTTTCCAGGGAGCGTGAGAAAAATAATTTTTGTTGTTATTTTGCCTGGCATGTCCCTTTATCATGGAAAACAACTGGCATTCCTTTTAAATGTTATATGGGAAATCTCTCTGCTTAGTCGTGGAGAACTGGGAGGTGTTGGAAGTTGGTGTCATGTGAAGACGAGTTAGGGTTACTGCTGTAGTGCAGCTGGGGTTGCCCAGTGTTGCTATGGAAACATGCAGTGGGTCCTTTCAGAGCACCAGAGCTTTGGGAGAGCACTGGAAGGTGGGACAGCCTGGGGTGCTGAGAACACACATGCACCACCTGTAGTTTTCAGTGCTACTGGTTCAGTGCACACTCTGCAGGCCCAATTCATTTGTAAGCTTGGGGTGAGGAGGCTTCTGTTTATTTAACCTTTTATTTTATCTTCCAAGATTCTAGGCATAAGAATTTTCCTTTATGTTCATTTTCTCCTTTTTTTTTTTTGGGGGGGGGGGTAGGATTTCTTCATACATGTATATAGGCCTAGACTCAAAAGGACTGCTTTTTAATTCTTTTTCTACAAAGTCATCAAAACCCTTCATATATGTGTGCATGTTATCTGCCCATGCTAAAAGTTCTTCCTTTATTAAATCATTTTATAGGGGGCTCATACAAACCTTATCAAATTCCATCCATCCACCCATCCATTGTTTTAAGCACATCTGTACATTTGGTGCCATCATCATTTTCTAAACATTTTCTTTCTACCTGAGCTCTTGGTATCAGCTTCTCATTTTTTTTTCCCTCCAATGTCCTCCCTCCCTCATGAACCCTTGAAAATTTATGAATTAATTTTTTCATGTCTACACTGACCAATGCCTTCCTTCCCCCAATTTTTTTGTAGTTCATCTCAATGGGAAGGGGTTATAGGTAAATCCTTGTGATTGGTTTCCCCTATCTCCCCCCACTTTCCCCCTACCCTCCTGGTATGACTACTCTTAATATTGGTCCTGGACAGTTTATCTGTCCTGTGTTTCCATGTTCATGCTTTGCTCTAGCCAGATTTGTAAGGTAGAATTTTGGTCAAGATCATGGGGGCAGGGAGGGGAGAAATATTAAAGAACTAAAGGAAACTATATGTTTCATCAGTGCTATACTGCACTCTGACTGGCTCATCTCCACCCCACAGCGCTTCTATAAAGGGATGTCTAGTTGCCTACAGATGAGCTTTAGGTCCCATTCCACACTCTCCCTCATTCATGATGATATGATATTTTGTTCTTTGATACCTGATCCTAAAAACACCTATAATCACACTGGATTGTGTGCTTTTTCTATGTGGGATTTGTTATTTCTCAGTTAGATGGCCACTTGTTCATCTTCAAGTCTTTAAGACTCTAGATACCTTCCTTTTGATAGCCGGGCACCATCAGTTTTCTTTAATACATTTGCGTATGTATACACCTTGTCTTCAGAGATCGTGTCAGGAAGGTGAGCATCATGGAATACCAGGTCAATAGAACAAAGTGTTCTTGCATTGAGGGAGTACTTGAGCAGAGACCCAATATCCATCTGCTGTCTTAATACTATACCTATAAATATATGTGCATAGAGTTATTTTCCCATTATCATATATAAATATATTTACATATGTACATGCCTGTATAAATGCCCTTTGCATTCTAGTTCTTTCCTTTGTTTCCTTTTACTTTACTCTTGTCCCACTATCATGTTCTGTGGGGGCATTCTTGACCAGAACTATGGATTTGGGAAAGAGGTGTAGAAAGCTTATGAAGTTGCTGAGACTCTAGAGTGGTCTTGAAGCCGCTGGGCATCTGCACCCTTAGGTAGCTGAAGTCTGTGCTTGCAATAAGGCCCCAGGCCATCTCATCTGACACCCTTCCACTTTAAACCTCTGTGACATAATCTATCAGAATGCTTCCAACTTCCCAACAGCTAAGATCCTGTAATGATTGGATGGTAAAATTCCATAATGTGAATGGACAAAATAGTTTGTAAGACAATTGGATGGCTGGCTCAGCCAGCTGCACCTCATTTACATAACTCAGCAAGTAATACCTTATTTACATAACTCAGCAGGTAACACCTCATTTACATAGCCCACACAGTGTGAGCCATTTGTTTTTCATACTGCAAATCCATGACCATATAAAGAAATGTTTGGGAACCAGGAAGTATGATCTGATTGGTCAAAGAAACCTATATAAGTGATGCAAAAGTGGTAATAAAGTTAGATATGCATCGAATCAGGTCTCCAGAGTCTGTGTGCATGGTTGAAATTGGCTCCATCCTGTGCACAAAACCTGTTCAGTCTTCATTTGAGTTTCAGTAATTCCTCCTGGTTACATTGCCCTTAATCAAGCCCTACCAGGTTTCCTACATGATCCTTGCCATCGATTTTTTTTGATCACTTGTTGTTCCCTTATCCCTGGGTTCGATAACATCCCCTTCCTTTCCTCTACCTCCCCCTCTCCCAGGTCCCCCCAGTACTGTCCATCCCATTGTTTTCTCCTCCAGAATGTTTATCTTGCCTGTCTTAACTAGACAGACATGCAGATATACGCACGAAAACAAGACAAAACAAAACAGCACCAAAAGAAAACAAAATAACAATGAAAAACAACAACAACAAAGGAAAATCCTACAAATAATTCCAGGTCTGTTTGCTGACCTTTAGAAGTGTTTTCTGGTCAGTTCTGATGGAGTGCCACTCCCTGACCCAAAAGTCTATTTATGGTTTTTCCTGGGGACTTCATTACTCTACTCTCCTTGCTGTTCTGTTGCATGCCCGCAGTGTTTTGCCACCATGTGTTGGGGTCAAATCAGGCACAATTCCCACACTATGCACTCATGTTGTCCCCTAAAGCACTATGGGTCAGTGAGTGACATCGCGTATCATAGAGGGGCCAGCCCTATGATTCTTTCTTTGCATCCACTGCTTTGAGCAGGAATATTGTTCCAAGGGCTTCTTGGGCAGGGATGTGCTCCACTCTCTCTTCCTACCCCTTTGTTTGCTCCTGTGTGCTTTGATCAGACATATTCCTCTGCCTGAGCTGTAGCTTCAGTGCTGTCCTCTGAAGTGAATTCTTCTGTGTGGAAGTGGGGCTGTCCATGTAGTTCAGATTGGGGATGATTCCTCAGACTTCTCTCTTGGTTCCCAGCTTCATGCTGATATGTTGCATTCATGTTTTAGGGCACCAGGTTGCAGTCTAGTCCCTCTTTCACTGTGGAGATATAAACAACACCCTTAAGTTAGGGGTGGGGGTTAGTGCCCTGTTCCCCCACGACCCATGTCTTCCCCCTCCCTTTCTAATTGACTACCATAAGCATTCCTGGATGTGCTCTGGCCCCTGCCATACTATCTGGACCTCAACCCAGGAATGTTTGTATACAGTAGCTTTTTTCCTATGCCTCTTTTGTATTTTTATGTTTACCTTAGTGGGTTCGTTTGTATTTGTCCTTTTGTGTTTGGCTTACTTCGCTTAGCATAATTTCCTCCAGTTTTTCCCATGCGGCAATGTACTTCATGCGTTACCACTGCTTTATAGGGATACATAGTACTCCATTGTATGTGTATATCATAGTTTTTTCCATTGTGCCACAGAGCCTCCTATGTACCATAGTTTTTTAATCTATACATCTGTTGATGGAAATTTGGTTTGTTTCCAACTCCTTGCAACTGTGAACTGTGCTGCAATGAACATTGCGGCATAGATGTCTGGCCGTGGTTTGTTTCTTGTCTCTTCTGGGTATAGGCCCAGTAAGAGGATTGCTGGGTCATGTGGTAGCTCAATCTCCATCTGTTTTAGATATCGCCAAATTGATTTCTATAGTGGCTGTACATACCTCCAGGTCCACCAGCAATGGACAATAGTTCCTATCTCCCCACAGATCCTCCAACAATTATTACTTTCAACTATTTTTTTTTAATTTTTTAATTGGGCTATCTTTGAGGGGGTTAGTTTGTATCTCATAGTTTTAATTTGCATTTCTGTTATGGCTAAGGATCATGAACATTCTGCCCTTATGAAACTTCTGTTCAGGTCCTTTGGCCACTTCTGGCAATTTGCTTTTTTCTTTTTGGTACCTAGCAGAGTATTACAGATTTCAGTAATAAGGCCTTTGTCTGATATGTCATTGCTAAATATGTTTTCCCAGTCAGTGGGCTCTCTTATTACTCTTGGTGAAGAGTAATTATTTTTTTTCGATCTTTGAACCTTTTTTATTTTTTTTTATTTTTAAATTTTATTGGGGGCTCTTACAGCTACTACAACATTCAGCACATCATTTGTATCAAGCACATTTGCACACATATTTCCACATACATTTCCCAATATTTTCCACTTGAGCCCTTGATACAAGCTCCTCTTTAAAAAAAAAAACTCCCCTTTTCCCTCCCCCCCCTTTTTTAAAAAAAATCAATCATTTTATTGGGGGGCCCCTACAACTCCCATCACAATCCCTAACAACATCAGTTGTGTGCAGGCCACTTTTACACACCCATTGCCATCATCACTCTCAAAACATTCTCCCTCCCTCCAGGCCCCCATTATCAGCTCCCTATACTACCCTTCCTCCCCCCCTTCCCCTTGAACCCTTAGAAATTTACAAATTATTTTTTCATCCTGTACACTGTCCAATGTGTCCCAACACTCACTTCCCTGTTGTCCGTACCCCAGAGAGGAGGCTATGTGTAGATCCCTGAAGTTGGTTCTCCCTTTCTATTCCTCCATCCCTCCACCCTCCTGGTATTATCACTCCTATTACTAGTCTTGATGGATCATCTATCCTAAGTTTCCTATGTTTCAAACTTCACTGTACATCTCGTGGTCTAGCTGGATTTATGTGGTAGAATTGGGGTCATGATAGTGGGTGGGAGGCAGCATGGGAACTAGAGGAAGGTTGCATATTTCATAGCTTATACACTGTATCTTAACTCACTCATCTCCTCCTTGTAACCCCTGTGCAAAAGGATGTCACCTCACCTATTGATGGGCTTTGGATCCCCAATCTGTACTCCCCTTCATTAATAATAATATAATTTTAGCTCATTGATGCTTGACACCAGATCCCTTCACCACCTCATGATCACACAGGCTGGTGTGCTTCTTCCATGTGGGTTTATTGCTTCTGAGCTGAATGGCTGCTTGTTTACTCAAGCCTTTAAGTCCCCAGATGCTATATCTTTTGGTAGCCAGGCACCATCAGCTTTCTTCACCACATTTGCTTATGCACACATTTGTCCTCAGGAAAGTGAGCATGCAAACTTGTGCTTTTGAGTTCTTGAAGCCTGATATCTCATCCCTTTGACACCTCATGATTCCACATGCTAGTGTGCTTCTTCCATGTGGGCTTTGTTGCTTCTGAGCTAGATGGCCCCAACTATAGGGGCAGCCACCTCTCTACCAGAGGAAGTTGCCTTGGAGGCCAGCGCTGAAGCTGAAGCTTGGGGAGTGAGATAAACCTGACCAGAGGACATGAGAACAAATGAAAGGGGAGGAAGAGAGAATGACGTGAATCCTGGCCCACTGAGCCTTCAGGGTAATAATCCCACTCAGAACAGCTACTGCACAAAGAGGACTGCACGGCCAGCCCCATTAAGAAATACTGCTACCCCCGTAGACTCAAGGCCTATTGGGGCCAGAAAGAAGAAGCGGGGTCAAGATTATACCCTGTTGGACACAACCACACCAATGCAAAGCACTAAGAGTGTGCAACAGAGCGTAGAGTCACAGATGGAGTGCCAAGGATATACTTTGGGGCCAGGGTATTGGCACCCCATCCAACTCAACTAGGGGTCACTCTAAGAGGTCAACAACAGACCTTGAACTTTATACAGGTTCTTATATTGCTATTATTTTTATTATTTTTTTTATTATTCTGTTACATATTGTATAGTACATTGAGGGGGTTTCTTGCTGTTGTTATCATTGTTTTATTTGCTTAAGTTGCGCCATTTTAGGAGACCTCTCTTGTACATATTGCTACCTCTACAGGTCTATCTAGACAAGATAGACTGGACAAAGAGGTTGGAGGCAAAAATGACAAGTCTGATGGCTCCAGGGTAGGGGACATTGAAGAGGGGGAGGAGGGGGAAAGGTGGTGATGTCGACCAGCCCAGGAAAAAGGGAATAACAATTGATACAAATTCAGGGACAAGGTGTGTGAGAGAAGGCCAATAGAGATTGATAATGTAACAGAGAAAAAATACTGAAACCCAAATGGAGAGTGAACTTGATAGTGGGACAAGAGGGAAGTAAATGGAAATAGAGGAAGGAACTGGGGGATAATGAACATTTATAGAGATTCAAATACAGGTATGTACATAGGGACATATATTTATAAGTGAGGATAGGGAAAGAGATTAATGTGTATACTTATAGGGTTAGTAGTAGGACAACAGATGGGCGTTGGACCTCCACTCAAGTATCTTCTGGATTCAAGAACACTTTGTTCTATTAAATTGGCATTCCAAGATTCTCACCTTTCCGACATGATCACTGAAGACAAATGTGTGCATAGGCAAAGGTGGTGAAGAAGCTGATGGTGTCCGGCTATCAAAAGATGGAGCATCTGGGGACTTAAAGGCTTGAAAGTAAACAAGCAGCCATCTAGCTCAGAGTAATTATTTTTATGTAATAGGTATTTTATCTTCAGTATATCCCACTTGTCAATTTGTGACTCATCTATATTTGGTCCTTCCCTATTTTTGATTACTTGGGTCAAAGTTCTTAGGTTTGCCCCAATTCCCTCATTGACAGCCTTAATAATGTGGGGTTTTACCTTGAGGTCTGTGATCCACCTTGAGTTTATTCTTATGCATGAAGTGAATTAAAGGTCTTACTTCACTTTTCTGGAAGTAGATACTCATGTTTTCCTGTACCACTTCTTGGAGAGAACATCTGCTTCCCACTTGATATTTTTTAGGCTCTTATCAAATATCAGTTGTCTGTATGTTGATGATTTTTTTCTGAGTTTTCAATTCTCTTCCAATGGTCTGTGTAACTGTCATTCTACCAATACCACCCTGTTCTTCTTCTTGAGGAGTTCTCTGCTAATGGGGGGCTTCTTCCCTCTCCATATGAAGTTGGTAATCCATTTTTCAATTCTTTGAAGAAAGATGATGGCAACTGTATTGGGATTGTATTGGAATGGAAACTTATATAGTGTCTTGGGCAGAACTGACATCTTTACTCTACTGAGATTTCGAATCCATGAGCATGGGATATTCTTCCATTTATGGAGGTCACTCTTGGATTCTTGTAAAGATATTCTGTATTTTTCCTCATACAAAATTTTTTTTAATTTTCAGTCAGGTACATTCCTAGATATTTCAATTTGTGCTTTGTTATTGTGAAGGATACCACCTATTTGATTCCCTCTTCTGTGGTCTTGCTGATAACTTCTGTTTGTTGATCTTGTATCCTGCCACTCTGCCATATTCCTCTATTTCTTCCAGTTTCCCCTTGTGGTGCTTTTGGGATTTTCCATTTATAGAATATTGTCATCTACAAATAATGATAGTTTCACCTCTTCTTTCCCCAGGTGAATACCTTTGATGTCTTTTCTTTGCCTTAAGCTGTTAGCTAAGACCTCCCGTACTATGCTAAATAGGATTGGGGACAAGGGGCATCCTTCTCTGGTTCCCTTTTTCAGTGGGATTATATTCATCTTTTCTTCATTGACTACCACTTTGGTTGTTGAATATATATATATGTATATATATAATTTGTATTGAGGAATTTTCTACCCTATCTTCTTGGGTGTCTTAAACAGGAATTGGTGTTGGATTTTGCCAAATGCTTTTTCTACGTCTATCAATATTTTCATGTGGTTCTTATAACTTTTCCTGTCAATGTGGTGAATGTGGTCTTTCCTATGTTGAACCATCCCTGCATCCCTGGTATGAATCCCACTTGATCATGGTGAATTATTTGTCTTATATATTTTTGTATTCTATTGGCCTGTATTTTGTTAAAGATTTTTGCATTGGTGTTCATAAGGGTCTGTAATTCTCGAATCTTATGGGGTCTTTACCATATTTCAGTATCAGAGCTATACTAGCCAACTCTAAGGAGTTCTGGAGTTTGCTGTCTTTTTCTATGTTCACTTTTCTGGAAGTAGATACTCATGTTTTCCTGAATGCTCGGTAGAATTCTCCTTTGAAGCCATCTGATCCAGGACTCTGCAGAAACAGGAAGGGTTCTTCAAGATGACCAGGGAGTCTGAATGCCTTAATCCTTCCACACAAAGCCGGATTTCCAAAGTCTCTCCTATTCAGTTTGCATTCCACTGAGGAGTCATAACATTCGGAAACTTTGATGATTGGATTTGACTTTTAAAATTTCTCATTCTCTTCTCTTCATCTTATGATACAATTTTAGGTCGGCTACCTAACAGAGCCTGCTACACCTTCTAGGAGTTTTTCTTTTGTGTGTTTGTTTGCTTTCAAGAAAAAATGATAGAAAGGCTGGACCATTTTGACAAAGTGGCATCTGGCAGTCATTGCCTAAGGTGATTCTGTACATTAACCTGGAAACGCGTTCTGTAGACACTGCTGCTTGAGAAATGGTTAGAGGATTCACATTCAATATTATTTAAAAAACAAAAACAACACCAACCAAGGAACAATTTTTTAAAAACCATGACTGTTAAATTACAGCATCAATAAAATATCCTTTTACCTAGAAAATAGTAAAGATAATCCAGTATTTCTCCCATGGATCCTATATCCCTGATATTGACATATCAGTTACCCCCTCCCCACACATAAGAAGTTTAAAAGAAACATGATTTAAGTACCTCAAGGATGCTCACACTGTCCTTTGGAGTGGTGTAAATTGAAGAAGGTGGAAGTCTTCAGCAGACGATGGAGAACTGAAATCACAGCTTTCAGAAGAGTGTAGCTCCAGATGGAGGAACAGAGCTTCACATTTGAGTAGGATGAAGGTTTGGATGAGCAATGTTTTTTACTCACCGTCACGTATAGTTAAGAAGATTTAGTAATAACATGGGCCATAAAAAAATCTTCATTTTAAATCCCCTGGCATATTTCAACATGATGTATTCTCTAATAACTAGAAGTCACATTCAGAGAGAGAAGTTCGATGATTGAAGATGTGTCTATTCTGATTTTATAAAATGCAGCAGGCACAGATGGTGGTGAACAAGGGGGCAGGCCTGAGCTGGCAAGACTGGTCCTCCAGGACTGTCATTAGCAGCAGCATCTATAATGCCATTTCTTTCCAGAGAGCGATTTGACCCTCTGCCCAAATGCCCATGTCCTTCAATGCAAATGTAGTGTTTCTGACAGCTCGCTGAAAGGTACACTGAGCCTTTGAATGGCAGGGACTCTACGAGATTCTATCTAGCTCAGCACCATAGCCTGCCTCCCTCCCAGCAGGACTGGCTCACCCATTGTGTGTACTTCCCAGAGTAGCCTTGGTTACACAGACAATGTGCCTTTGAGGGGGTCTTTCTGGGCCCTTGTCTGTGCTGCCGCCCTACAAGCCACTGCCTAGGCCTTTGCCTCCTGCTTTGCTGGGCGCCTCCCTTTCTCCTTCCCAAGGCCACCCTTTTCAGCCTCTACTCCCAGTCACAGTGACAGTCACTTCAAACACATTGTCTTCTTTCCACAGTTACAAATCTGGATAATGGAGTTTTCATATCTCATGGAGCAGTAAAACCTTTCCTGAGCTGACATAAGTATATTTATAGTGTGTGTATATATCCTACACAGGATGAATATATTCCTATTCCCCTGGAGCATGTTTCCTGTAACAGGTGTGGCCCCAGACACTGTCGTAGGTTTTGTATGCATTCGTAGATGGCACATGCATATACTTTTTCTCAAATATGAGAACTTCTGACCCAGGAGTTTCACATAAGGGGTTTGTGGGCCTGCCTGACTTTACACTTCCTATGACTATGAGGGAGCTTCAAAACATTTTGGTGGGGGTGGGGGGGCAGAAGGATCATTATCTTGTGTTTTCCTTTTGTGAAGATAAAAATGCATGCTTTTAAGAAAACCTTTTTATGATGAGCCATCATGTTTACAGTCAATACTCCATACACATTTTCTTCCCCACTGATGCTGGGAAATCTCCCCCGTGCATTATCACTTCTCCCACGTCTTTCCTGTGCTTCTTACTTCCTCGTCTCTTCCTACCCTTACCTTCTGAACATTTTCCCTGGGCTATACACTATACTTTTGATCTTCAGTGGTTCCTCATTCTAGCCCAGGGGTGAAGTCATTTGCAGAGCTGCATGGTGAGTTAGTAAGGGCCCCCGTCTCAGAAAGGTCCCTCCATCAGTCTCTATCCCACAAGAAAATCTAGTTTCTTTTATGATTTGGGGACTTGTTCCTCATTTTCCTCCCACTCTATTCAGGGCCTTCTAATGTGATATTTTAAAGAAAAGATCAGAGCAGGCTCCATCTAGTTCTGGTTTGGGGGTTGTGGAGACTGATATTTGCCTGTTCCATTAGTCTACCGGACTAGATACGCCTTTAGATTTCCATCATTTTTCTTTCCCCCCAGTGAAGAGAAGCGATTTTTTTTCTTATGTGGCTGCTCACCAAAGTCGAATGGACAATAGTATCTTTGTGGCCAGTGTTATGCCAACTGACCCTGTCATTCTATTCCCAGCTTTTTGAGGAAGTGTCATACTGCTTCCTGCAGGGGAAGCACCCAACACAACAGCCAGGATCTGTGCCGAAGGGCCTTTACCTGGAACTGAGGAAAGTTACCTGTGCTCCAGCCAGAGGTGTCAGGGGTCTTCCTCAAAACATTGCTCTTGGGAATTGAGTTAGGCTCTGGAGAAGCAGAACCAGTGATTCTTATATGTGCATACAAAGAAGGAAATTTAAATCAAGAAAGTATTTCACACAATTATAGCATCAGTTTAGCCCAGCCTGGTTCAAGTCTTTGGGTCAAATGTTACGTTTGAGGCTTTTCTTGATCATGTAGCTACTGGGGCTGATGAAACAGGACTCAAGAAAAATTCACCGATAAGCAGGAAGGCACCAGGCTTGTGGAAGAGGTAGATCAACGCATGTTCAATAGAGCAAGCGCATGGCTGCAGCCTCAAATGAATCCAAAGTTGGCAGGCACTATGGAAGGTCACTAATAACCCCTAGAGGTAGCAGACAATATGGTGAGCCATTAGCACCAAACAACTGGAGAACATATACAAGACCAAGGCCAGCAAGAAAAGGGACAAGTCTTCCCACAGAGTAAGTCACAACCCTGAAGAAGCTTTCTTTTAATTGTAGCAGTGCTGGGACCTGAGTAAGGAAGCTGAACTCTTTGATCCTCTCACAAATGTTTTGATTACACTGTGGAGTTGTTTACACTATGTTAGATCACATAGGGTAAGCCTCAACAGCTGAACAACTGCAAGTCCCAGCCCAGACAAGTTGACACAAAACCCCACTCTCATCAGAATTGACACATGAAGACCATAGATCCCTCACCCTTCAAATGGCCAGCAGGAATAATTCAGAGGTGGGAATGTTATACCACTTCTAAAAAGTTCTAAATTTACTTGGAATTATATCCTAATTGTCCCCTGGGGTTTCAAGTTCAACAGTGGGCCCTGTGTTGGTGGCTTCCCCTTCCTGCAATCAGCATCTCTTCTCCATTAGGACAATCTGAAAGAAAAAAACAAACCCAAAGTCCCAAGTCCTTGTGATGGAGTCCAAACCAACTCGTGTTGACGCCACATGTCAAAAGAAACGTGCACTCTAGGATTTTTGAGGACAGTCACCTTACAGAAGCAGAGCACCGGCACTTCTTCCTAAGAGTTGCAGAGTGGCTTTGAATCACCAACCTTGTAATCAGCAGGCAACCCCAAACTGCTTGCTTCACCCACGGATCTCCAGGTACTAGACAACTGACCTTAACCTCTTTGCCTCAGAGTTTGCTTGGAAGGAAACCCAACTATCATTCCTAAATCAAGTATTCTTATGAAATATCTGCATCGACTCATTTTGGGGGTGGGCAGTGGACCTTGGGCCTGAGGTCAAGTATACTTTATAAAATATGACATTAGGGGCTGAGCTGGGGTGGCGCAGTGGGTGTGCGTGGGACTGCGGCCCACTGGGTTGGTGGTTCAAATCCAGCAACAACTTTCCAGGAGCAACGCTGGGTCTCCTACTCCCACCAGAGGGCAGTGATGCCCCCCCCAAAAAAAACAGAAACAAAACAAAAACAAAACAAACAAATGACATATTTTGTTACTTTTGAAGAAAAACAAAATTATTTCATTTGAGCTTATTCCACATGCAAAGTGATTTGTGCTGTCCTCATTTCCATCAAAACATTTTCTCAAGCTGATTGTGGAGAGAATGCTGCTGAGTCTGGAAAGATTCCATCTTCATATAATAGGAGTAATTAATCTTGCATCACTCCTCAAGCAGGTTTATAAATATCCATTACTGAACCACTGTGAAACAGCCTTCCCCAGTGCCTGCTTCAGCAAAAATATCAGTGAGGGCCAACTCTGATACTCTCCAATGAACTGTGTCTGCTTTCCACTTGAGTGAAATAAAGGGCCTTACAGAATGAATTTCGTACACTTCTAGGGAAACTGAAGCACGCTTCAATAAGCGGAGTGCCAAAACAGTAGCACTGGCTGCAAGAATCAGCAAGGAGAGCGAATGTGAAGTTTTGTGAGCTCTTGAAGAGTGAGCTGCAGCCAAGTCAGAACTTCATAGGGCACCGAGAGCTGAGCTCCAGGCCGAAAGGTACTGGGCACTCAAGCATTCCAGGAGAGTGAGAAGTTGTTCAGTGACCAGAGCTGCGATGGCCCCACTGCCTGGAAAAGTTTGGGAATCCAGACAAAGGATGAAACAGATTTCCCCCTCTCCACACACACAGCACCACTACATGGCATAAATAAAGGCTGGGTGTTATCAATACATGGGGCGAGTTTTCATTCAGGCACTGAGGCACCACTGAAATTAAAATTCAACATTTGAACCCTAACTAACTTCTGACAGCACTCTCTTTGTCTGGTATAAATTATAATCCACCAGAAAGATACAGCAGTCATTCAGGAACTAGCAAATCTATTTCCCCAAGCCAGAGTGCTCAGAATTATGCAGAGTAGTAGACAAGTCTGTCATAGTCTGAGACTGGACTTGATCTTCTGAGAAAGTAATAGATCAATTAAAAAGTTAGGTAAACTATTTTGAAAACTCCCAAGTTATAAATAGGATCCACTCAAGTGTATTTAGAATTTATAGATAAGGAAGATTAAGTCTATATAGTTCTTATTTTGCCTTACGCTACTGCAAGAAAGGGTTTGAAACCCTATTCTAAATATTTTAAATGCTACACATGCAGCAAATGTATGTGATTATGATGATTCACTTGTTGTGAGTAGGGGTTTGTTCAATCATTTCAAAGTTAGGGCAAATTTACATGACATTAACAACAAATAAGAGTTATCGATGAACTGGATTCTGTAATCTGCATATGCCTTAAACACTAAAGATTTTAACATTTTACCTAGTATCATAGATGCATACAAATATCTTTTTTTTTTTTTTTTTTGGCCCGCCCGCGCCCGCCCTTGACCCCGGCCCCGGCCTCACCGAAGAAAACGGGCTGCTGGCAGCGCGGGCAGGTCCCGCATACAAATATCATTTTCTTGAGTAATAAAAGAACATTCTTTTCAAATGATGCATTCAAAGATTTGGAAGCTACTGATCTCTGTTAGCCTCCGTTGACTAGAAAAGGGGTCATGACCCACAGGTTGAGAACTGCTTCCTGACAAGAAATTGCATGCCAGCAAAAGCAAAGGGGCATGCTCCAAACTAGACCAGCTGGGCCATACACCTGGGCAGCCCCAAAGGTTGCCAGGTGAGCTAAATTCAGCCAATGGGGTCAACCAGCTGAAGGTCCTAAAGGCCAGAACTTCAAGACCACCACCTTTTTTCTCCAGCTGCTCTCCTGCCTTCTGCTCTGCTGTGCTTAAGTCTCTCTCTCTCTCTCTCTCTCTCTCTCTCTCTCTCTCTCTCTCCCTCTCTCCCCCCACCTCAGGCCGTCACATGTGGGTGTGCAGTCCCATGAGATTGCTTATGTTCAGTGACTATAAAACCTGAAACTTCCGTCCTTTATAAAAATCCACTTGGATCACAAACCAGGCTTCAGTGTGAATTCTTTCTCCTGTGAAGCCAAGAACCAAGGTATTTCCCACCTAAGAAACCTAACACAATCGACGTGCATTGAGAATTACTGTGATTGGAATGCAAAAGTTGGAAACAAGGAGGAGCAGTAGCTGGAAAATACAGACTTGGTGATAGAACCAAAGTTGGAGATCATATATAGAATTTTGCAAAAACAATGACGTGTCCATAGCAAAAATCTTTTTTCAACAACACAAAAGGTAGCATTGTACTGATACACATTGACTTCTCCAGAAGGACCACACGCAAATCAAATTGACTACATCTGTGGGAAGAGACACTAGAGATGCTTTTATATCAGCAGCTAAAATTAGACCAGGGACTGACTGTAGAACAGACCATCAATTGCTCATGTATAAGCTCATGACAAGCTTTAAAAAAAAAGTTAAAGCGAGTCCACAAGAGCCAAAATACGACCTCGCGTCTATCCCACTGAATTTGAGAACCTCTCAAGAACATATTTACTGCATCGAACACTAATGACAAAGACCTGATGAGCTGTGGAGGACATCAAAACCATCATTCACTAAGAAAGCAAGGCTCTTTGAAAAGACGGGAAAGAAAGGCCAAAATGAATATTAGAAGAGACTCTGAAACTTGCCCTTAGTAAAAGAATTGCTAAAGCAAATGGAAGGAAGGAGGAACTCAAGAAGCTGAATAGAAAAGTCCAAAGTTAAGAAGACAAAGAAAAATACTATTCAGAAATGTGCACAGACCTAGAATTAGAAAACCAAAGGGGAACAATACATTCATCATATCAGCGGCACTAGAAGCATTCACAAATTTCTAGTCTATGTCAAGAAATTAGGAAGGCAGACATCCAGCCAATCAACGGGAGGAGATCCATATCTGTGCCCAATCCAAAGAAATACGACCCAGTAGAATGCAGGAATTGAATAATAGGTTTTAAATCATATGCCAGTTAAAGCTTGTGAAGATAATTCAAAGATGGTTGCAGAGTACATTGACAGGGAGCTTCTGAAAATTCAAGTCGGATTCCAAAGAGAATATGCTAGGTATCTATCACAACATTCTTCTGTGGTTGCTAAGGTTTTTAAATGGAGCCAACAACCCAGTGTAACAGCATTAGACAACTAAGACATGACCCAAGCGCTAGAGGAGCCATCCCCAGGCATCAGGGATGGATCCCATTGTTGAGCTCTTGATCTGGCTCTGACAGGACAGGTGACTAGAGCAGGACCAGACAGCACCCAAGACCAGCTCCAGGGTCATAAATGCAGAAGCCATTCCACTTATTCTGGACCCAGCTTCGGACATGTCAGGGGAAGGGAAAGCTTGCAAGAAGCAAACTTGACTACAATAAAAGAATAGAATCTCAGTGTTCGAGAGAATGGAATGAATGTCAACTTTCTAAAGGAGAGACAAACACAGAGAGAAGGATAGAGATCATTTCATCCAACAGGGATGACAGTTTGAACTGATCCAGCAGTGGGAGACACCTGAGTTAGATGTAAAGAGCGAGACACAGGGTTGCAGTCAGAGATACACCCTCCATTCATCGGTGGGTCTGGAAATTTGACACAGTCAATACAGCCCTTAGAACCTGGGTAACAGTGCACACAGATGTCCAGTGACTGCCATGACCACAGGGAGCTTGCTGCCCAGTTGAGGAAAGAAGATGGCCCCGCAGTTTTTTCTTTTATTTTCCACATTTGTCACTTTTATTTTCATCACTTCAGCAAATAAACGCTTTGATAGGCCAACAGTGCCAATGTAGAAACAAAGTGGATATTACCAGTCTGGGTGAAATTACCCTTGATCACAGACCCGTCTTTCAGGTCTCCTTTATATCTTCAAAGACTCAATCTTCCTGTTTCATCTAGGACATTTAAAAATACACCCAAAGAATATTCTTTCAAGTATACTACCACTGTCTCTAGGTTATCATTATCCTGTCTATTAATTACTATTATGAGTCCCATTGGCATGAGTTCTCCTTGTTTCCACGTGCCATCAGATCCCGCCTCCAGCATCTCAGCACTGCACGTCCTGCCTGGAAGCAAATGTGCACTCACTACTGCAGGCACAGATAGCTAAGAGCAGTGCCAGTGCAGATCTGAGGAGAACTGAGCAGCTTTGGGAGCAGGTGAATAGATCAAAGGCGGATAAACAGATTTATCTCTCCTGAAGGATTAGAATGCACTTCCCAGGAGCTTATGAGAAAACAAAGTGCAATTAATGCCTTCTCTCAGTTACGCCTAAGGAGGCTCAGCCTTAAAGGAACCATAAAAAGGGACACTTGCATTAAAGAGGAAGGGTGAGCCATCGTGGATAACACAGACCTTGGTCACCTGCTGTGATCTGAGATAGCACAATAATATAGTCCTCAAAAAGTGTGCCGCCAAGAACCAGAATGTGCACCTGGACCCCACCAGATCTAGAAAACACCTGGGTGGATTTATTTCCTACAGAACTTATTTATAGTCCAACTGCCAAATTGTCTACGAGTCACATTACAGCAAGGTGTTTCCCCTTTTGTGGAGGCAAGCACCAGAAAGACAGACCTTCCCTCAACAATGCCAAGGCCCAGAAGACACCTAAAACACACGAGGTTTAGTGAATGAAAGACAAAAAGGAAATCATTTTAAAGACTCAGAATCTTAGCAAATTGGAACTGATGAAGCCAGTAACTGAAAACGCAAAGGGAACTTGGCAGAGTCAGAATTCTAAAACACAACCCCCTCCACATTCAAACAGACTTACTTCACCTGGACGCTGACGGAGTCACACAGAGGGCCACTCTCCACCGCGCTCACCTCCTGGCCTCCTAGCTCCAAATGCCTCCTCACAGAAGTAGATCCTGACCTTTGTATTTTAGAGCACGCATTCTTAAATTCTGGAAGAAGTTCTTTAAAGGAATTTGGTGAAAGATCTGGGGTGGGAAGTTTGGCTCCGTGCAAGAGTACAGAGATTGTATTCCTGGACAGGCTGGTGGGTAATCTAAAAGCACAGCAAACCCTCTGCACTAGGAAGGAAACTCCATGTCACAGGGGACTAGTATTAAATCTATAGAAATAGAGGCAGAACACAATTTAAAGTATATTCCATCTGAACTTCAGGACGATCTCAAGAAAAGCTCTAGCATATGGAACACTAATGACCAAAACTACAAATAAATTGTGGGATGATATTTTAAAACGGGCATACATGAACAGAGAAAAAGATTATAAAAGAATTTATTTTATTTTATTCAGTTTGGGTATTTTCTTCTATTGTAATATTTTCATTTTTTTTCTAGTGCTCTCCAACTTCCACTAATGGTGTGACCCCACTCCCACCCTCCAGATATTATGCACTGCCCCAGACAAAAATAGGTAGACCTGTAGATTTTGACACATCCATCAAAACAAGGATATATTTTCTCTTTTTTTCCCACTGCGTGGACATATCTGCCCACATTTACACTACTATAGCAAGAGAACGCCAGCACTCACACCCAGGCTGCACCCAATCTTTGCCTGTTTTCTCTCTTTCTTTTTTCTGCACATCCAGACATTCTTGTCCTTATTTTTCTTGTGTTTTCCTTTCTTGTGCATCTTTTTCACTTTTTCTATTTTTTCCTGCCTTTTTCTTCTCTCTGTTACTCCACTCTTCTTTAATATACTTATATTTCTAAGTATATGTACATAAATCCTCTTCTGGTTTGAGTATTTGTTTATACATTTTTTCTGTCCCATCAATTATCTCTTTCTGTGCTCTCTCTTTTTCTTTGTAAAATGTATTTCCATGAAATCTATTCATTCTGATTGCCTCTTTTAAAATCCATATTCCTGTATATTTATGAATCTGTTACCCACCCTGGTGCCTGCTTAATATTACTATCACTAATTTGGCTTTACTCTATCTCTTATAGCTTCCCCATTTCCCCCATTTGCCCAGTCTCTCCTCTTTTCTTCATTTCACCATTGAATGTTTACTGGATTCTATTAGACAGCCTTCCATATCACCTGACGGAGGTAGCCACCCCTACATGACCCAGCAACTTACATACCACGAATTCCTGAACCATGATATCGAGGAAAGAAGCAGTCAGCCACAGTAAACACAAATGATCAAGAAAAGCAAACATACATAACCCCCAGCCCCCCAAACCCAATGGAGCATTCTGAAAGAGAGACTGTGGAACTACCAGAAACAGAATCCAAGAGACCGATGTCTAAGATGTGGAAAGCATTCATGAGAACAAGGGAAGAAATTGAAAAACCAAAATTCTGAAAACAAAAGGAATGTAAGCATATAAACTATGAGATAAGAAAATTAGGCAACACAGTAAAAGACTTGAGGAATAGAATGAGAGAAAAAATATCTACGCACTCAATCACGTGGACCACAGTCTATGAGAGACACAATAAGCAAAAAAGTGAAGGAACCCAAGAAAGTCTGTGACTGATGTGGAATATTATTCAGAGAAATACTTTTGATCTCATCAGAAACCTAGACCAAGTGGGGGAGGGAGGGATCCACAGAGAAAATACTAGCAGAAACCATGGAAGAAAATTTGCCCAACATCACAAAGGAAAGGAAATTATTCAACAACTTGAGATAAACCCAAATAGAATTGGTCTGAAAAGTAAAAAACTATGATGTTTTATAGTCAAACTCTCCATTTTCAAGGGAAAAGGCAGAATCCTGAAGACAATTAGAGAAAAAATAATTCATCTACAAAAGAAAACAACAAAATGAAAGAAACAGAAGATCTAAATATCAGAATTAGAGATGAAATGGTGACATCACAATGTATTCAAATGTAATAAAAAGAAAAATAGCATATTATTATTGAAGACTACTCTAAGTTTGATGATATAGAGTAAATGGACTAGTATCTATAAAAACTCCATTCACCCAAATTAGTGCAGGAAGATGTAGAAAACCTGAATAATAATAATAATAGAATAAATAAAGAAGGCCATCAAGAGACTTTCTAAAAAGAAAAGCCCAGGAAAAACCGACTTCACAGGGAAATTCTACCAACTATTCATAGTGAAGAGCTGTCACCAATTCTTTTTTTTTTTTTTTGAACTGTCACCAATTCTATACAGATTATTCCAGAACATATTAAGGGACAGCAAATTTCTAAACTCATTCTATGAAGCAAGCATTATCTTAATATCAATACCACTAGGCAAAGACACCACAAAGGCAGAAAACTACAGACCAACAGCCCTCATCACCATAAACACAAAAGTTCTCAACAAAATTCTGATCCAAAAGATCCAACAACATATCAAAATAATAATTTATACTGACCCAGCAGGAGTCATACCAGGATGCAAGGATGGTTTGATTTTTTTAAAACAAGTGATTTAATCCATCATATTCAGGAAAGAAAAGAATAAAAAACAACCTAAGCTTATCAAAAGATTTAGTAAAAGCATTTGATATTACCTAACATCTATTTCTAAATTTTAATTCAATAAAATAGGAAAATTACTAACATATTAAAGGCAGTGTACTGAAATCCAATGACAAAGTCCACACCAGTGGACAAAAAAAAAAATCAAAACGTCAAATGAATGTAAATGGGAAAAGAAGTGAAACTCTCACTATTTGCAGACAATATGATTTTATAGAGAGAGAATCACAAGGAAAAAAGAAGAAGAAAAGAAAGGAAGGAAGGATGACTGTTAGGAACAATTGAGGGATTTGGTTATGTAGCCAGATACAAAAGTAACAACCAGAAATCAATTGGATTTCTATATACCAACAATGAAAACTCTGAAAAAAGATGCTAAAAAAACCAACACCATTTACAATAGCCACACACACAAAAAGGAATTACTTAGGAAGTGAAAATGCAGAACATTATTATAAGTAACCAAAAGAGACCTGCACAAATGGAAGAATATTTCTATTTTATGGCTAGGAAAACATAATATTGTGAACATGTCAATACTACCTAACGTTATCTAAAAATCAGCACAATTTCCATCCAAATTTCATCCTCATTCTCTAAAGAAATTGAAAAGCTAATTACCAGTTTCAAATGGAAGAAGCCCATGATAGCAAAGTAGGAGACCTTGCACAATCTGACACTGTTTTTAGCGGATGTAAGGGATGGGATTTTTACTCAAGTGCCCTATCCTGTAGACTCTTTTAGGTGATGAAATATATATATTTATATATATATATATGATTGAATAGTCATTTTTGGTCGATAACTTCTTATGTAACTTTATATTTCCCAATTTACCAGAAATGCCTGTAGATGAGGGGAAACCACACCTAAAACTAATAATATGAAGAAAATTATAAAATGTTGTCATTTATATGTCTATTTCTTGGGATATCTCAATTAGAAATAGAAATATTATCCTATTCTTAAAGATTGTAAAGCTTGACAAACATATCTCAGATAGAAATTATTTCTCGGACTGTGACTCTGGATGAAAATAATAATCAATTATAATTTATGAAGGGTTCATGAAAGTGGGTCGGGGTGGAGGGAGGAGGGAAAAAGAGCAGCTAATGTCCAGGCCTCAAATAGAAAGAAAATGTTATTTAGATGATGATGACAATGCATGTACAAATGTGTTTGGTAAAGTAGATGTATGGATTCTTATAAGAATTGTATGAGCCACTAATAAAATGATTTACCATATACACTTGAGTATAAATCAACCCAAATGTCGGCCGAGGCACCCAATTTTACCCCAAATGCTACAATAAAAATGTGCTGGAAAACTTGGCTTATACATGAGCATATACAATATTTTTTTAAAAGAAGTATATGACTTTAGAATATTTTTGGCTTTCAGCAATTCCAAAGGCCCAAACCATTTAGAGGCAATTAGTCAGAATCTTCTCTCTGATTCTAGTTCAATCTCAAAGATTGTTTCATTGAAAGCCTAAAAAATAATTTTTCTAAAATCCATTTGCCAAAAGTACTTATGTGAATAAAAAATGACCACAGTAAGACATTTTGAAACTGTGGGATCAATTTGGGTCTTTAATTAATACTGAACCTTGTTCCACCGAAGCCAGATGGGAATGTACTGAGGGAAAGACCAGAACTAAATTAGCATTAAGTTACAAAAGCACACACACAAAAAACTCTGTCCTTTTGAAGAGTAAAGTGCTTAAAAGTGCCCACTGAGCACCAGCATCTGCTGTATTTCGCTTTTTTGTGGTCTCCATTGTCATCACACACAAAATTAGACTCCAGGAATGGTCACATGAAGACAAGTTCCCAGAATGAATGCACATTACTTTCATTCTGACTGTGCAAAAATTGTGTAGAATATACAACACATAATAAGACACTCACTCCTGGCCTGCACCCCAGTGGTTCTCAACCTGGGTAACTTTGACCCCAGGGAACATTGGGCAATGTCTGTAGACATTTTCAGTTGTAACTATTGGGGCACTGTTATAAGCATAAAGACTAGGGATGCAGCTAAACATCCTGCAAAGTATTTGGGGTGTTTTAGCCTATCCTGACTATTATACCAAGTGTGAAAAACAGTCCTGGAAACCTAAAATGATGCCAAATTGTGTGCTGGGAACCAAATCTCATTCCATATACACTTGAGTATATGGTCACACCAGTTGTGACCTATGGAAATCCCATCTTTCTTTCCCTTTCCCAATGTCTTTGCAAGCTAAGGAAACACAAGTAAAGCACATTCCGATATTATTTTTAAGCCACGATCCACCTGCATCATCAATGATATGTTTTATTCCACAGCTCCTTCAGAATGGGGCTTGAATTTCTGGTGACTCCCTGTCAATATACTCCTGTAACTGTTGTCGCAATTCTCAGCAAAATTGTACTTGCATGTGGTATTAAGGATATTGTTCTATAATTTATGCATTCTTTGGGGCTAGATTTTTTTGGAATGGAACAAATATGGATCTCTTCAAGTCAATTGGTGAAGTAGCTATCTTATACATTTCCTGATATAGATGAGTGGATGCTTCCAGTGCTTTATCAGCTGGTTGAAACATTTCTATTAATATTCCCTCAATTCCTGGAGCTATGTTTTTGGCTAATCCCCTCAGTGCGTCTTGGACTTCTTCCTTTTGTGTCATAGGGAGACTATCAGATTAGTCTACTCCCTGAAGCTGGATTTCCCACAACACAAATGTCTATTATATGTGTGGATTTTCCAGAGATCAAATATGCAGAGATCAAATTGACTACATCTATGTGAAGAGAGAATGGAGAAGTTCAATATCAGCAGCTAAAATAAGGCCAACGGCCAACTATGGAATAGACCACCCATAGCTTCTATGCAAGCTCCGGTTGAAGCTGAAGAAAATTAAAATAAGTCCACAAGAACCAACATGCAACCTGAGTGTATCCCACCTGAGGTTTGAGAACATCTCAAGAATGATTCTGACTCGCTGAACACTAATGACAGAGGTTCTGATGCACTGTGGGAGGAAAACATACATGAAACAAGCAGTTTCATATAAGAACATTTAGTCCTTACAAGGGCCCTGCTTGATACTCTCCCTCAGAAAGGGAACATAGCAGATTTGGGTGCTATAATAAAGTGTGGTGAAGAAAGCAGATGGTGTCCAGTTATCAGATAAAATAACGTCTGGGGTCTTAATGACTTGTTTCTAAACAAGCAGCCATCTAAGCTACATGATAACTAAGTCCACATGGCAGAAGCACACCACCATCAGTCACTGGAGGATTGTAGATCATATATTCCAAAGATTAAGGCGGGATTAGGATGAGAGTCTAAATTGTTAGAATCTGATATGCAGAAGACAATGGTTGACAGTAGGATCCCAAAATACATTTGTGGGAACTACAAAGGAAATTAGCCTCTGTTGATTTCCTTCTATACAGAATAGAGGGATGGGAGGAAAGTGGTTACTAAACAGAGTACATTGGAAAGATGGCTATAGAAGATTAAAAAAACTGACTGGAATTGCTACAACCTTGTCAGTTTTTTATTTCCACCCTCCGATGCATGTTAGTCCTGGTCTGGTTTTCCACATTTTCTGTATTTCTTGTTTGTTTGTTTTTCATTAGTCCACAGTGTGGTTTATCTCAGATGTGTTATGCCATTGGGGGTCACCCTCTTGAACTTGTGTTACATGTTTTTCTGTTTACAATATATGAAACCCAGGATTGATGAACATATTGGGATGGCAGGCAGAATAAAGGTTTCTGGAGATTACCTTGGGGAGAGAGCAGTAAAAAGATAGCCAATGTCAAGGAATTCAAAAGAGAAAAAAAGGTTTTGAAACTGGTTGTAGTAGCAATTGTACAATAATGTTTGATGTGATTGAACTATGAAATGGTGTGATATCTGTATTACCTCCCAATAAAATGATTTTGAAAAAAGAAGAGCATAAAGAAAGAAAAGACTGATACAGATGTCAGAAGGGATTCTTGGACCTGCTGCTAATCTTAGAGTAACTAAAGTAAATGGAAAAAATAGTGAAACAAAAGAGATGAACAGAAAATTTCAAAGTGGAGCTCAAGAATGAAATTGCAAAGAATTAGAGTTTGAAAGCCAAATAGGAAGATCCATTCCCCCCCCCAAAAAAAAAACAGCTGAATAGAAAATTTGACCCTCAAGTGGCAATATTGAAAGATACTCTGGCAAGACATTGAACAATGCGGGGCACATCAAAAGACTATGAAAAGACTATATAGGCTCATTGTACCAAAAAGGGCTTGTTGACTTTAACAATTTCAGGAGATCGCATATGATTAAGAACCAATGGCACTGAAGAAGTCCAAGTACACTGCAAGGGTTAGCCTAAAACAAGGCTCCAGGATTTGATGGAATGCTAACTGAAATGTTTCAGTAAATTGACAAAACACTGGAAGTACTCAGTCATCTATTCCAGGAAATTTGTAAGATTGATAGATACTGGTACTTATTCTAAGGAATGGTGACAGAATGTTCACATTATAGGATAGTGTCTCTGATGTTACATGCAAGTAAAATTTGCTGAAGATCATTAAATAACAGTTTCAGCTGTATATTGACCAGAAGCTGCTAGCAATTCAGGCCAGATTCAGAAGAGACTACAGAATAAAGAATGCCCTGACTGTCATCAGGGAGATTTTGACTGAAAGAGAATACCAGAAAGAGGTTTGCATGTCCTTTATTGATTATGCAAAGCCATTAGATGTGCAGACCATAACATACTATGGATAGCCTTGAGAGGAATGTGAACTCCAGAAAAATTATTTGTGTTCATGCATAACCTTTACTTAGATCAATGGTTCTCAACCTTCCTAATGCCATGACCCTTTAATGTGGTTCCTCATGTTGTGGTGAACCCCAATCATAAAATTATTTCCATTGCTATTTCATAACTGTAATTTTGCTGCTGTTATGAATTGGGCAACCCCTGTGAAAAGGTCATCTTACCCCCAAGAGAGTCATAGCCTACAGATTGAGAACTGCTGTCTTAGATCAAGAGACAGCTGTTCAAATACAAGAAAATACTGCTTGACTTAAAATCAAGAAAGTTTTGTATTGATGTTGCATCTGTTCATCATATTTTTTAGTCTACATGCTGAGGAAATAATCAAAGAAGCTGGATTAGGGCTGAGCCCCGATGGCGTAATGGTTGAGTGCGGGACTGAGGCCCACAAGCTTGGCGGTTCAAATCCAGCAGCGGCTCTCCAGGAGCAAGGCTGGCTAGCTCCCACAACCACCAGAGGGCAGTGATTGCCACCCCCCAAAAAAGAAGCTGGATTATATGAAGAATAATATGGTATGAAGATTGGAGGAAGACTTCTTAACAATATTCAGCATGCACATAGCACAACCTTGCTTGCATAAAGTGAAAGGGACCTGAGCCATTTGCTGATGAAGATCAAGGATTGTAGATTCAGTATAGCTTGCAACTCATTGTAAAGAAAACAAAAATTCTCACAGCTAGACTAGTTAGTAACATCATGATAAGCTAAGAAAAGATCAAAGTTGTCAAGGATTTCTTCTTAGTTGGATTCACAATCAATGTTTATGAAAGCAGTAGTCAGGAGATCAACGGACACATTGCACCCAGTAAACCTATCACATGGGACACCTTTAAAGTAGTGGAAAGCAAGGATGTTACTTTGAGTGCTAACATAAGCCTGATTCAAACATGGTGTTTTTATTTGCCTCACATTCAAGTGAAAGTTGATCACTGAGTAAGGAAGACTACAGAAGAATTGATGCATTTGGAATTATGGTGCTGGAGAAGAATATTGAAAGTACTGTGTACTGCCAAAAGAACAAACAAATCTACTGCCAAAAGAACAAACAAACTTGTCTTGGAAGACATACAGCCAGAATGCCCCTTGGAGTCAAAGATGACAAAACTTTGTCTCATGTACTTTGGACTTATTGTCAGGAGAGACCATTTCCTTGAAAAGACATCATGTTTAGTAAAAAAGAAGATCACTGAAAAGGAGCAAGACCCTTTCTTTACAAGGTGGGTTAGCACAGTAGCTGCAACAAGGGACTCAAATGTAACAGCAGTTTTGAGGATGGGACAGCACTGGGTGGTATTTCATTTTCTCATACATTGAGTCTTGTAACACAATTCATTGGAACCACCTTGACTGTACCTAACAAGAACATGAGCAGATTCTTTATGGAGTCATTCATTTTCCATTATCTGGTCACCCTTGTCATAGTATCTTTTAAAATTACCTCCTCTTCAAAATGTTTTCTTTTGATTTAAACTTTCTAACACTTTTTTGGCCCTTCTTCAATGCTCATTTTTATGACTCAGTTGCCAGTGGAGAGAGCTCAGGTATCAACTGTTGAACCTGCTGTGATTTCATTCATGTTTAACTAATTCAAGCTGTGGATTGTTTTTTAAGTTTCTGCCCATGTTGGCAGACTGTTCCTGGAGCATCATGTCCTGGGGTTTGGGAAAGTCCTTTAAATCATACTTCACTTGGTAAATTCTTCTTTGGGTTTCAGAACCTTTCTCAACAAAATATCTTTTCCCCGCACTGCTATGCTTGAGAAGATCTACACTAATGGTGAAATGGTTACTCATTCATTGTTGGCAAATGGCTTCTGTACAACCATAGTTTGGGCACAGAAAAATGCTTCCTGCTCCTTTTTAAAAAAATGACGGATGTGCTGTGCACCCATGTTGGGAGGTGTTCATGCCCACAATATCAGACAAGTGGCCCTGAATGCACTACAGACAAGTCTAAGGGATTGCACCTTCTGAGAGCAGAGTACTGGTCCTTCGAGTTGATCTCTATCACTAGCTTACATTCTAAGTCAGTATTTATACCATCTGTACATGGCTTAGATAAAGGAGCCTGTCAGGGCACTAGAGAAGTCAATTATGAAAATCTTCCTACTACTAGGTCTGCTGTTTAAGGCTCTGTGTCAACTTGGTTGGACTATGATACTCAGTGTTTGGTCATTATGATTTATTCATCTCCTGTGACAAAATCCAATATAAAACATTTCACCTCCATGATGAGGTCTGCTCTATGCAGCCAATCAATTCAAAGATGGTTTACTCATGGGTGGAACTGACTCCCAAGATAGAGAGTAGGTAAAAATATATTACTATACAATCATTGTTAGGTGCCCTTAGTTGGTTCGGATTAATAGTGCCACTATGTATAACAGAATATACGCTGCCCGGTGCTCTGCCATCCTGTTTTTGCCCAGTGTTGTGCTACTGTGTCAAGCATACTCCTTTTTCATTTACCCTCTAATTTACCAAACACAGTGCCCTTTCATAAAGGCCGATCTCTCCTAATAACATGCCAAAGTATTTGAAATAAGATCTTCAAATCCTCACTTCCAAGCAGCATTGTGACTGTACTTCCTCCAAGACAGATTTGTTTGCTTTTCTAACAGTCAATGATATTTCAATATTCTTTGCCAAGATAAGAGACAGGACATATTTTGCTCAGAAGTATGCTCTCCTATGTTCATTGTAGCACAGTTCACCATCATAAGAAGCTAGAAACAGCTCAAATACTCATTTGCAGAAGAATGGGTAAAGAAACCCTTGTAAATACACACAATGAGGTACTGTCCATCTCTAAAAACCAGTGATGAAACCATAAGCATCTCGTGACATGGAAGAATCCAAAAACTATTATGCTGAGTGAAGTTAGTCAACCACAAAGGGACAGATATTGTATGTATTTACTGCTATAAGGATAAACACCAAGATAAAGGCAAACTATGGCTCCCAAGTTATATAACTGTCTAATCCAGTCTCCCAAGCAATAAAATAGAGAGACTGGCCACTGCCCTGCTGATATATGTATCAGCCTCGTTATACAAACATCTTTAAAATGACTTTGACAGAGGAGACCTCACTTCAGCTGGGGCCAGTTTCTCATGATTGGTGGGAGAGAGAAAGCAATCCAGTTGCTGCCACATAGCATCATTCTGTCATCACAAATCAATAGACACTCCTACAAGTCATCGCAACAAAACTTGCTGAAAGATTGAGTATAGGGAGGGGGCACAAATGTGTCAGAGAAGGCCATTAGACTTCTGTTGGTGGGAAAACTGGGTGCAGAAACTTCCCAATGGGGATAAACACTTAATAATACTTATAGATAACCCAAGGGGAGAATAAGTCCAGTACTCTGGTACTATGGACTTAATAACACTTTTGACGATTTCTATCTAGCCCTGGCTAAGCTAGGCCATGTGCCATAGACTACTGGGACTTTAGACTCTATCTGTTGGAGTCACACAACAAAGTACATGACCCACATGGGAAGAATTCCACATGGAAGCCGCACTAAATGAACTGGGTTCTACCTCAGATTCACCTGTAGTAGATTTAAGGAAACATACTCCATAGATATAGAGTTGAAACACCTTGGGTGTGAAGAAGCAGATGACTGCTTTCCCAAGATGATGAAATTGTTGATCTTTGGGCTTTGGTTCAGATCTCTTCCTTTGAGGATGTTCAATGGATGGTGGTCTGGTACTGAATATATTTATGATTCAATGCTCTCCTTGCTTTCTTATGACATATATTAATCTGGTAGTCATGATTCTGACTTGGTGAGTTTTATTATTGAAAGTTTTGCCCTATCTAGTTCCCTTTGTTTGTAAAAATAATGCTTAGTCACTTAAGATTTTGATGTGTGCAAGAATTTATGTCTTGAGGTCTGAAGTCCACCTATACTTGCATAATTTCCATTTCTCAATAGTGTTTTAAATTCTATGCCATTGACTAAATTAATGACATTATCAATAGAATCAACTTATGTCCCAGGAAAATAATTGATAATGTTCTCTATCATAAAATGAAAATGATGCCTTTAAACTGACTCAGAAACATATATAAACCATAGACCTATGAATGGTGTGGCAGTTATGTAGTCGTCTCCATTTCAGGATTGGAAGTGTAGGGGTGGAGTCTAGCCTGTCAACCTGGAGATAGCCAATGAGACCTCTGTGTGGACATGACTTTCTCATGAGAATCCTGGGAAGTATTTCAGTATTTCCCAATTGGAGATGAGAGACAAGACTCAGTCCTTGGGAGATATTGCAACTGACAAGACACAAGGCTCTGAGCCCTGGAAATGAGGAGCCACAGGAGACCCCTGCCAGTGCTGGGATGCTTCTACTGTCGCTGAATATACAAGACTCTGCACCAAATGGCCTGTGATTGTCCTGGCATCATTGATTGCACATACTTCCTGAGAGGGAAGAAGACTTTACAGACTGCTATTGGACATATGGGCTAATATCGAACTAATGACGTTGGACTGGGCTGAGTTGGGATGTTTTCTTAATGTGCAGTGACACTTGTATATAAAATTCTTTCTTACACACATATGCATGTGTGTGAATTTATTTCTCTGGTCTACCCAGACTGACACAGATGGATTTGGGTCTTGTATTTAATTACTAACCCCAATCTAAAAACAATTAGTTCTTCAGACACGGCCCTGCTTGATCCACTCTACCTCGTGAAGATATCACTGAAGATTGGTTCTATAGGAAAGTATTGTGAAGAAACCAGAAAGTGTTAGCTGTCAGAAAGACTAGCATCTGAGATCTTAGACATTTGTCTTAAAACAAGCAGCCATCTAAATGAGGTGACAACTAAGACCACACAGAAGAAGCTCACCAACCTTTGTCCCAAAGAGCCTATGATCCAGGGATTATAGAGAATAAAATCCAACTTTAGAGGAGGGAATGTTTAAATTGTGAATGTCCAGTTTGCAGAAAGCTATGTATGGCAGTGGAGGCTCAAAATCCATTTTCAGAGTCCACATGTGGATTAAGCTTTCAGTGAATTCCATTTGAACGTAGCCTGGGATGTAAAGAGCCTTGCTATCAGACAGAAAGCATTTTAACCTTAGTAATGACAGAGGTCATTGTTATTGTCAGGTACCAAAGAGTCACTTCTGACCCATAGCGACACTATGCACAACAGGATGGAACATTGCCCAGCCCTGAGCCATCAGCACAATTGTTCCCATGCATGATCACATTGTTGCAGTCGCTGTATCAATCCATCTCCTTGAGGGCTCGACTCTTTTTTGCTGTTCTTCTAGTTTACCAAGTACGATGTCCTTCTGCAGGGACTGGTCTCTCCTGACATATCCAAAGCACATGCGATGAAATCCCACCATTCCTGCCTCTGAGGGGCCTTCTGGATATACTTCTTCCAACATAGATTTGCTTGTTCTTTTGGCTGTCTGTGATGCTTTCAATATTCTCTACGTATTCTATATTTTAAACGAATCTATTCTTCTTCAGTCTCCCTTTTTCATTGTCCAACTCTCATATACATATGAAACCACTGAAAATGGCATGGTTTTACACATTAGTCCTCAAAGTAACACATCTTCTTCTCAATAATTTAAAGATGTCATATATCTCAGATGTAGCCAATGAAACACATTATTCAATCTTTCAACTGCTGCTTCGATGAACACTCATTGTGGATCCAAGGAAGACAAATCCTTTAACAACTTCGATCTTTTCTCTGATTATCATGATATTGCCTATCAGTATTTTGGCTTTCTTTATATTGGGCTGTAATCAATACTGAAGACTGCATGCTTGATTCTCATCAGCAAGTGCTTCAAGTCCTCCTAACTTTCAGCAAGCAGAGTTGTGTCATCTGTGTATCTCAGTTGTTACAAGACTGACACCAGGGCTGAGCCCCGGTGGCATAAGTGCAAGACTGCAGCCCACGGACTTGGGGATTCAAATCCAGCGGTGCCTCTCAGGAGGGCACTGGTTAGCACCCATGACCACCAGAGGCAGTGATTGCCCCCCCCCCAAATAAAAGACTGACCCCAAACCTGATACTACATTCTTCTTCGTGTAATCCAGCTTGTCTGATTATTTGTCAGCATCCAAACTGATTAAGTATAGGGAGAAGATATAATAACCCAGATTCACACCTTTCCTGATTTTAAACCATGCAGTATTCCACCGTTGTGATTGCACAATTGCTTTTTGATCCTTGTACAAGTTCCATACAAGCACAGTTAAGTGTTCTTGGATCACCATTCTTCTCAAAGCTATCCCTAGTTGGTTCACAAGGTCAAATGCTTTAGCAGAGTTGATAAAACACAAGCAAATATCTTTCTGGTATTTTCTGCTTTCAGCAAAGACGTACCTATCATCAGCAAGACTGTCCCTTGTTCCACATCCTCTTCTGAAGAATCTAGCATGACTTTCTGGTAGCTTCATATTAATTCACTGCTGCAATATTGTTGGATGATCTTCAGCAACATTTTACTTAGTGATGCTATCAATGGTATTATTCTATAATATGGCTTTGGGGGTCACCTTTATTTTAATGGAGTAACAATATAGCCCTCTCTAGGTCAGTAGGCCGTTCTTTCCAGCAAAGCAGCTGTGAGTCTTAGATTGTTAGCCTTGCAGTTAGTAAACCAATGCACAACTTACTGTGCTACCATGGCTCCTTCTACAAAGGACAGAAAACTAGAAAGAAACTCAACAATGACAAAAAGAACAAGACGGTAAAACCAATGTACTTGACCTCATAGACATATACAGAATACCCCACCCAACGATACACCGTACATTCTTATCCAATGCAGGTGGAACATTCCCCAGAATCTACCAGGTGTCGTGCTACAAAATAAGGATCAGTAACCTTAAAAACATCAAAACACTCCAAAATTTCTCCTCAGGAATATTAAAGGGAAAAATATCAACTACGTGGAAACAGAATAACATTCTGGTTTAAAGCTACTGATAGAAGAAAGTAAAGAGTGAAAAAATAATTTAACCGAACAAGCATGAAAGTACAACATATCAAAATCTTTGGGACCGAGAAAATGTAGTGCTTGGAGGGCAATTTGTAATAATGGACACACATCAGAATAGAAGAAAGATCTATAATATAAGACCATGGCCCAATATCTCCAATCATTAGAAAAGGAAGAGCAAAATAATCTTATAGGTAACATAGAAGTGAAATAATAAAAATTAGAGCAAAAATGTATGAAATTGAAGAATAATATAAAAAAATCAACAATACCAAAAGTTGGTTGTACAGGGTTACATAATCAACAAACCATTGGAAAATCTATAAGAAGAAAAAAAGATTAAAATAAGAGAGCAAAAAAATGAAATAGTCAACATTATAAGAGAGCCAACTGAAATAGATATTACAATAATAGAATACTGTGATTAATTCTATGAATAATCCAATAGATTTGAAAACCTATAATAAATGGGCAAAGATCTGGAAACATTGTATACGTAAACTAAGGTAGAAATATTTAACAGACCCAGAACTAAAGAAAAAATTGAAGAGCTCATAAGCCCTCATCCCATCAACCCCTCTTGTTCAGATAGCTTCATTGAAAAAGTTTACCATACGTTCAGAGCAGAACTGACACCAATCTGGTGAAGCTACTTCAGAATAAAAAAAAATGATACTACACTCATGAATTCATTATCCGATGTGAGCACAACACTAATACAAAAAACAAACAAACAAATATATCGCTAAAAAGTAAAATCAAATCCCAATATCTCTCATGAATATAGACACAAAAAATCTGAGCAAAATTCCAGTATAAAAGAATCCAACAACATATTTAAAAAGAATGCATCACTACCAACTGGGATTTGTAGCAGTTACATCAGAATAAACCACCCCTAGAAATCAATCCACCTAATGAAGAAATGCTCATAATCATTGGTCATTTGAGAGAAGCAAATTAAAACAGCTAGGAGACATCACTTCACCCCAGCATACATAGCAATGATAGAAACAAATGTTGGCAAAGGTGTAGAGAGATTGCTAGTGGAACTGTAAACATTACAACCATTATGGAAAGTAGTACATTACTTCCTCCAAAAGTTGAGAACAGAAATACCATATGACCCAGTATTCCCTCCACTTTGTACATGTCCTATATAAGAACCATCTCATAAGTACATACATGCACACCCATGTTCATCTCAGCACTAAGGACAGTAACAAAAAGATGGAAACAACCTAAATACCCATCAGTGAAAACATGGATAAAGAACTCGTGTCCATGGACACTCTTTAATCCGCACATTAATGAATTAATGAATTAATAATGAACCTGCAAATGTCTTATAACATGGTTGAAAATGGAAGACAGCATGCTAAATGAAATTAATCACAAAAGGACACATATTCATTTGTAAAATGCCACTACTATGAAAGTAATGAAAATGTTTCACACTAAAAGAAACATTCTTTGATGGTTATCAGTGGTGAAGAGGAAATGAAAAGTAAGTCTCTAACTAGAGGATAGACACATATCAACTCAGGGGAAGGGAAGGCCGAGGAAGGTCTGCAAAAAAAATAAAATGACTGAAAGTTGTTTGATGTCAACTCGGATAGAGTAGGATCCACCCATGATATTAGCTAACATAATGTGATCAAGACCATGATGAGCTCTTCTGTGAAGCAGCCAAGTTGTGGGAGAGAATAGACTTCCTTAATCTGGTTATAGCTTTGATACAAGTGAGGGAGGTTTCATTCAGAGTGGGGCCTACTCTAAATATAAATTGAGCAAGCCAGTGCATTCCTCCTGCAAAGCTAGCACTTTGGATCCTGCATCTGGCTCATCGACTTCCTGCTATATTGCCTGCTGACCTCAGGCGCCATGAGCATTTCACCAACCTTGGAGTCATTCAGTGGACCTCAGATTCCTTCAGCTCAGCATCCCCCAGCTTGTGGTTCTTGCCTCATCTTCTGCTTCTTTGTGTTAGTCCAGGCTGACTAGAGAAACAAATCGAAGGACACTAATAGATGTATAAAGAAGAGTTTTATATTTAAAAGCAACTGTATATCAAGAGAACATCACAGCCATCCAGATCAAATCCATAAGTCCAATATTAACCCATATGTCCAATACTAGTACATAAATTCCTCTTCAGACTCATGTAGCACATGCAATGATACTGAATGCAGGAAGATCATAGGCCGGTGGGTGAAAAGCTTTGTGGGTCCAATGCCAGTGGGAGCATCGAAGCACTGTCCCAGATCTCTGCCACATGGCTCACTCAGGTCTCCCTGTGGCTCCACATGACTTGTCAACAGGAAGGAGAAGTAGAGAGAGAGGACGTTTCCAAAAGCCTCCTAAGGAGCTCATGGCCACAAGGAGGCATCATCGGGGTGTGGCCTGATTGAGAGGCTCACTCTGCCCCTCTTCCTATTTATCAAGTTGACATGAAATTATGCAACCGCCACCTTCCTGTTTGCCAGTTCCTGTACTTGAAGGAGTCAGAAACTGTGTTTTCATCTGACCCGAGGGCTTGACCCTCACTGGACTCACGCATTCCGACAATGGCGTGAGGCATCTCTTTCTGTACACATGCAAGCCCTGGTTTTGCTTCTCTAGTGAACCAGCCTCACGCAAAGATGAAAGACAAAGAAGAGTCTGAGAAGAGTACAACAGCGAAAAGCAGCAGAAGGAAATACGATTTTGTAAGGCAGCTTCAAAAAGCTCTTGAAAAAAGTCACCTTATCATTCCATTTTTCCATGAACTTTTTGAAGCTCCCTTGCCTACACAATGCTACAATAACAGTAATCTACAAATGGATAGATAGGTAGATATGCAAGATTATATCCACATATATGTATAAGTTTTACCAAAGATATTTCTGTGTATGTAATTACCTATATGGTTGAGTACCAAGGGGCCAAAGCTATGAAAATATCTTGACCATAACTAAACACTCATATGGAATGAATCACTGGGCCCAAGTCTTCAAGAACATAGTCTTAGGGAACACCAAGATCAATTGACATAATATCACAAACATAAGATTCTAAATCTTATTTTGGTGAATGAAGGATGGGGTCTTAAAAATATGTAAGCAGACATGTGAAGTACAAATATTTGTTCCTCCCGATCCATATTCAAGAAGAATATAAAGAATTGAATGCCCATGAAGACAAATAGTCCATTGGAAATATTGAAACCTCAGCTTTCACAACTGGAAGACAAAAAGAACTGGATGGCGCTAACAGACACCACTAAAGGACACTCTGAAAGGCATCTTACTGGCAGGTCCTGGATAGAGTGGAAGAAAAACATAAAACAAAATTCAAGATGATAACAAAGACTAAGTTTACTGATCAGACCCTTTCAGTCCAGGGTCCAGTCACTCCTCAGGCATGGAACTAAACTTACACTCATACCTCAATTTTTCACTAAGCAACAGAAAAGTGTATAAGGCAAACAGCAACACTAGAGAGGTCTGCAATCCGTAGAATAATTAAATAGTTAATGTCAAAGTTCAGAAGCTTGAAAAGGAGAGGAAACAAGAAAGAATGAAATGGGAAGCATATAAAAAAGAAGTGGTAATGTTGCTTATATTCTGGAGATTGCAATCAATGATGTGGATATATATATATATATATATATATATATATATATAATTATACACATACATACACAGGGGAGGGTACCCCCCCGGAAAACTGGATTTTTCCCCCAAAGCTATATATTTAATTGCTTTTTGTGTTGTTGTTTTTTCTTTTTACAAAACAACATTATAACCTTCAAAGCACTCTCCATTACACTTAATACCTTTGTCAAATCTGCGATTCCATTCTTGGAAATATTTTTTGAATTCATCTGTTTGGATGGCTGACAGCATCTCCCTCGTTTTTTTTCTTCCTCTCTTTTCAGTTGTCAAATCGCTGTCCTTTCAGGCAGAAGTATCACAGAGCGACTTCAGGTGAGCAAGGTGGTGGGGCAAGCGAGGCATGCTGGGTTTGTTTGTTTTGTTTTAAGTCATTTTATTGGTGGCTCTTGCTACAATCCATTTATCCATTGTATCTGACATATTTGTACAAATATTGCCATTGTTCTTTTCTACATTCCATTGAGCCCTTGGGATCATCTTTTTTTTTTACCCTCTCCCTTCCCCCCACCCCAACCCTCATGGCACTTTGATAGATTAGACATTGTCATTATTTTCAAATCTCACACTAACCACTGTTTCCCTTCCCCTCTGGTTTCTGCAGTTCTTTCCCATGCTGTTTTTTGCCAAAAACTGACACACTGAGGCGGCTGCACGAGCAGGTGCATTGTCGTGGTGGCAAAACCAGTCCCTTGTCTGCCACAAATCAGCCCTTTTTTGTCATGCACTGTTATGCAATCTTTTCAGAACCTCTAACTAGACAGTGAGATTAATAGTCCGACCTGGTGGGATGAACTCCAAATGAACTATAAGTTGACATTTTCATCCATTTGGGAAATTGATGGACATCCAGAATGAGGTTTATCATTGATAGACATTTCACCTTTTTTTTTAATGAGAAAACCCCTCATACACTTGAGTTTGAAAACAACTCATAGCACTGTCCTTGTAAGCTGTGTATCTGTGCCTTTTTTCCTAGCAAGAAACAAAATTTCATAGTTGTACACTATCCTTTTAAATTGGCCCTCATAAAAAATGAGATTCTAGTGAAACTGGGTGCACTAGCTCAGAGTGAATTGCTTGTCTGGTGGGGGAAAAATGAAACCTTCCCTCAGCAGAGCTTATTTTCCCCATGTGTGAGTGTGAGTGTGTGTCTACAACTCTAATTTGCTCCATAAACCTTCACCCAATTCATAATTTATTTTAAAGAATTGGGAAATAAAAATGTGAGCAATAGAGAAAGAAAACCTCTCATCACAAAAACCACAAACGGTTGATAAGGAAAGAAGAAGGGACTTGATCACATGCTCCAGGCATACATTGAAAATGCAATATCCATTGCTGTGCTGTGAGACCAGAGAGTAGGGGTACATGAATGACAGGGGTCTCCCTACAGACAAGGGCAAACATGCAGAGCAAGTCTCTGAGACTTCAGAACAGGCAGGAACTCCTTCATATCACCTCCTTTGATAATCTAATTCTCTCTAACATCAAAGTGGCTGCCAGGTTCCCGGGAGCTCATGCTGACAGTGGAAGGAGGCACATTGTTTCACCCAAGGAAAATACCTTCTGTGAGAGGGGCCTCTGTCCATATAGAACAAGTGCCTTATTGTGTCAGCAGCAGCAGCAAAAGCAACCAAGCCATGAAGAAAATTTGACCATTTTAAAAAGCCACTCTTCTGCACCTGTCACCCCCTATGTCTTCTTCTCGTTAGCCCCTTGAAGCTGATCTCCGCCCACACAAACTAGTCACACATTAGCGCCCCCTCTAGGAAGCCTTGCCTTCTCTTTTATAGTATTCTCCAAAGTTATTATGTCCTTTGAGACTAGGTACCAGCCACTTGAACAGTCGATGCATTACTCACCCAATGAGAAAGGGCTCCAGGTGGAGGTTCGGTTAGTGTGTTGCACTGTTTCCCTTGCAGTTCCAACCCACAGTGACCATCGCACAATCAGACGAAACACGGTCTGGCCCTACACTGCTCTCACAATTGTTGCCATGCTGGAGGCCCCTGTATGCAATGGTGTTGCCCCCGGTGATATTATGTTGTTGTTACCCACACTCTGCTAAATGCCCTGTATTGGATTGTGTGTGTGTGTGTGTGTGTGTGCTTACAATCAATCTCTTTCTCTTTGAATTCCTCGTTATGATTTGGGTGAAAGTTTACTGAGAAGCTTGGTTTGGCATTGACCAATGCGTGCACATGTGGATCGCCATCCCCACAAGGCAACAGACGTCTCCCCCATCTTCCCTGTGATGTTTCTTCCTTTCCGGACTTCGGAGATTTATCCCGGGGAAAATGCTACCTTCTTCCATCTTCTTCTGCTCGATGCTTCTAAGGAGTGTGTACCTCGCTGGTGAAGTTGCCACTTGTTGTTGTTGTTGTTGTTATGTGCCACTGAGTCAATTCCAACCCATAGCGACGCTAAGCACAAGAGGAAACACTGCCCCGTCCTGTGTCGTCTTCACAATTGTTCTTATGCTGGAACGCGTTGTCGCAGCATCTCCCTCAGAGCCTTCCTCTTTGTCACTGCCGTCCTACTTTACCTTGCATGAGGCCCTTCTCCGGGGACTGGATTCTCCTGAGAGCATGTCTGAAGAATAGAAGGTGAAGTCTCACCATCCTGTACTCTAAGGAGCACGCTGGTCCTACTCCTTCCAGTACAGATTGGTGGTCCTTTTGGCAGCCAGGCTGACATAACGGTTATGCATTGGGCTGCAAAGTGACAGGTTACCGGTTTGAAACCACTAGCCACTTTGTGGGAGAATGACCAGACTTTCTACTCCCATAAAGAGTTACCGTCTTAGAAATTCACAAGGGCAGCTCTGCTTTGTCCTGAAAGGTCACTGAATCGACACGGACCCGAAAGCAGAAACTCGGTTTGTTTGGCTTTGGTTTCAGCAGCACGGGATACTTCCGATGTTCTTCTCCAGCACCACAATTCAGTTCTTCTTTGATCTTCCTTATTCACGGTCCAAATCTCGCACGAATACAAAGCAAACGAAAACACCATGGCTTGAGTGAGGCATACCTTAGTCCTCAAATAACACCCTTGTTTTTCGAGAATCTGAAGAAGTCTTGTGCCGCATATTTATCCTGAGGTGTTCTCGCCGGTTCAGAGAACCAGTATCTAACTTTTATTGCATTCCTTGAACCAGTTGTTATAATGGCAGCACTTGCAGTCAGGATTCGCTCTGAAGTAGACATCTGGGCAGCTCCCCACTGTGGAAATTACAAATTTACATTCCTTACTTTTTTGGAACATTCACCGGTGCAACAGCATATTCCAAGCAAACATAGTAATAATGTTCATTACATTCATAGGCATAAACAATTTAGAACTATGTTTATAATATGTATTTATTCACTTCATAAACTTGTTATTCTGTTGATGAAATACTACATTTTTATTCTTTTGCATTTGTTACCTCAGTAAGCAAACATATCCTGTAAAGAGAAAAGGTGCCAAGCAACCAGAGGGTGGCACTCTGTCATTCATTTCTGTTTTAAGTTATATTCCAAGTTCCCACAAGATAGTATAGGTGAATTATGCAATTCCTGAAAGTGGGCAAAGAGTTAAAAATATTGTCAAAACAATTACTGGTAAGTTCAGCAAAAGTAGAATGGGACTTTTCAAAGATGAACATAATATGTTCCGAGAAGAGAAGTCATCTGTTTCTAATATATCAAACACAATGACCATTGTCTAATTGGCCGACCTCTAAAGGAATGAGATCCTGCCCTTAGAGTGAAAAGATGGTGAAGGAAAAATTTCACAGCTGATGATGTCTGGATAAAAGTGAAGAATATTGCAAGGGAGGCCACAAATCAAGAAGCAATATGTAAATATCTCTTTATCATTTTATTGAGGGCTCTTACAAATCTTATTACAATTCATACATGAATTGTATCAGGCATATTTGTACATATGCTGCCAGCATTCTTTGCTAGATGATCACTTTCCATTGAGCCCTTGAGAGCAGCTCTTCTTCCCTCCCCCCCCCTTCTTTCCTCACCCCACCCTCATGGGGATAGTAATTATAAATTGCTATCATTTTCATAATTCACACCAACCACTGCCTCTCTTCCCCAACAGTTCTCCTGGTTCTCCCCCTGGTTGTGTGCTGGTTATTATGATGGGTTCCCCTTTCTTCCCCAACCCCTCTGCGTCTACAGTCACTATTCCCATTTTAGTCCTGGGCTGCCTGTGGTCTGAGGAGCTATGTGATGAGCTCTCATCTCTCATCTACACCTGTCTGCATGGTCTGATCTCGTCTGAAGTAAGAGGCATCACTGGGGTCACCGGGGTTGAGGGGAAATATCTTAAATAACATTTCTATTGTTTTGGGGGTCAGATAGTATTCGATATTCTTAATTTAACATTTTAAATTTTTCTTATAGCAAAATCTAGTTTTGTGTAACTCTTTTATTATTCTTATGTAACTATTAACTGTATGAAATAATAAACTAGCTTTTGATATATGTCTTTTTATACTTAAAACAGTCAATAGGACAGTAAACTAGTTGTCAAATTAGATAAATCCCACCATTGGATTTACCCAATGTAGCATGTCATTTGACCTCTTGATTATTGTTTCCATGAACATTGATTGTGGGTCCAATCAACTGTCCACAATCAATTAATTATCAATAATCAGCTGTCACCTTATAGGTCTATCTATTTTTTATTAAAATCATTTTATTGTGGACTCGTACATCATTTTTCACAATACATAAATGAACATACTATGCCAAGCACTTTCACATGTCTGCTGCTGTTATTGTTCTCCAATCATCCACCTTTTCCCTTGAGCCCCTGGTATCGACTTTTCCATCCCTTCCCCTTTTCCCCTGCTGTCCCCTGCCCACCAACCCTCAATACATTATTATTGTTCTGTCATATCTTACATTGCCCGACCTCTTCCCCAACCCACCCCTATGAAGCCCGTCCTTCAAATAGGATCTTATGTGTAAATCCTTGCAGTTGGCTCCATCTCTCTACCCCACCTTCTCTCCACCCTTTCAGCATCTCCAATCTAACCACTAGCCTGAAGGAGCTCATCCATCTTGGTTTCCCCATATCTCCAGCTACCCTCCCTACTAGTGTACCTTCTCCAGTCTATCTGGATTTGTAAGGTAGAGTTGAGGCCATGATGGTTGGGGGAGGACAACTTCAGGAACTAGAGGAAACTTGTATGCATCATTTCTGCCCTGTTGTCCATTGACTGGTCTGTCTCCTCCCCTTGACTCCTCTGTAAAGTGTTGATCAATTATGTGCCAGTGGGCCTTAGGACCCCACCCTGCTCTCCCTCTGATTCGTGATGACTTGGTTCTTGGGTTGGTTTTTTTTTTTTTTTCATTTTAAACAAAGATTTTATTGGCACATAATCCATTAACATGCAATTCAACAGTTATGAGTGTTATGATCATTACCACAGACAATTTTAGAGCATTTTCTTCTTTCTTGTTCTTCTTGTTATTAACTCCCTATTCCCCCCAACTTTCTCTGCCATACCACCAAGAAACTATTAATTCAGTTATTGTCTCTAACAATGTACCTATACTACATTTTGTGTATAGAAAAACATGCAAAAACAATAGGAGATGAAAGCAAAAACATACCAAAAAAAACTAACAACAATAATAAAATAAAGCAGAGGCAACCCTCATTAGAAAAGGAAGTAGAAAAGATTTAAAACCTGAACCAAATTTAAAATGGGTAAAAAGAGAATCAAATGACAAGGTGTTAAATCATTGCATTTTCAAAGATTCACTTTGCAATATTCTCTGCAAGACTCTTCATATTGCTCATCCTTGGTCAGAGGAGATTCACCCTTGCATTCCCTCCACCTCACCCTTTCTTCAACCCTCCAGCAGCTCCAATCCAACCACCAGGCTGAAGGGGTTCAACCATCTTGGTCCCCCCACAACCCCAGCTCCCCTCTCCACTAGTAAATCCTCTCCAGTTCATCTGGATTTGTGGGGTAGAGATGGGACCATGATGGTTGGTGGGGAGGAAGGCTTCAGGAACTAGAGGAAATTTGTAAGCATCATCACTGCCCGACTACCCCTCGACTGGTGTGTCTCCACCCCATGACTCCCCTGTAAAGGGGTGACCAATTATCCACCAGTGGGCCTTAGGTTCCCATCCTGTTCTCCCCCTCATTCATAATGATGAGATTTTTGTTCTTTGATGCTCGATATCTGCTCCCTTCGGCCCCTCTTGATCACACATGCTGGTGTGCTTCTTCCATGTGGACTTTGCTGTTTCTGTGCTGAATGGTGACTCAATTTGAGAGTCCAGACATTCAATCATTTGGTAGCTGGGCACCATCGTTTCTCCTACTCTGTTTGCCTCTGTATCCATTTGTCTTCAGCGATATCGGGAGTCAATTGGTCCATTGATTTTAGTTTTTGTTCTTTGATGCCTGATGCCAGATTGTTTCAGCACCTCATGATGGCACAGGCAAATAAGCTTCTTCTATGGCTCATGCTACCACATGGTCTACACATGTCCTCAGTGGGCATAATGATAATGTGTATTTTGCCTAGACTTTTCAGCATCATGTGGCCACACTGACTGTTATGTTTCTTCTGTGTGGGTGTGGTCTCTTCCCAAGTAAATGGTCTATTGTTTATCTTCAGGCTAGACCCTAGACAATATATCCTGTGATGGCTGAGCACCATCAGCTTTCTTCACCACATTTGCTTGTGCACCCATTTTACTTCAGTGATCGTGTTGGGCCAGTGAGCCTCGAGGGATACCAGATTCATATAACAAAGTGTTCTTGCATTGAGGGAGCACCAGGGTGAGGGCCAAGGTCCACTTTGCTACCATAGTACTTGACCTATAGATATGTTCTTAAATTTATTCCCACCTTATACTAGATAGTTGTATTTATGTATGGACATACCTATGTTTAGACCTCTGCAATTGCCCTTTGCCCTTCTAGCTCTTCCCTCTATTTCCTTCCATCTCCCTCTTGTCCCACCATCATGTTCCACCTTCATTGGCATTTCGGTGTTTCCTCACAAATTCATTGTCCTTGCTTACTCCCAACCAGGCTTCCCACACCCACCTTTCCATTGATTCCAGACCACTTGTTGCTTCCCCATCCCCATCCATGTATTTGTCCACATCCCCTTACCCAACCCTCCTTCGTGTCCTCAGGAATCACTGTTTGCCCAGTTCTTTCTGTGGCACATTGGGTCTCCAGAGGGATGTATTCCTCTGAGCATCATGGAGCGTGGACCAGCTCTCTTCCTCTTCCTCCCTTGTTGTCTTTGTCCCTGTGGGTGTGGGATGCTGGCCCCTCCCCCAGCCTGTTCTCTGCCATGCCCACTTCTAGGAAAGGAGTCCATCTGACTCTAATTGCTTCGGGCTCTGTAGCTCTCTCTCTTCTTGCATCCTTCCATGCGTCTACGCTGTCGTCATGATTGGGTGCTTCATGTTAGGAACCGCTGGCCCACTCTGGTTTCTGTGGAGACAAGACCAGTACTACCCTCTGGGTGGGTTAGTGCCCCATTCTTTCTGTTATCCTTTCACTTTTGAACTCTCTTTTATCTCCCTATGCCCTCCACCCCATCATCCTTCTCCCATTACTGTGTTGCACCCAACGTGTACCTCCCTGGGTTTGGTCCTCCCTCCTCCCCTTACCCTACATCTTGTACCAACTGTTATGGTATAGGAGTCTTCTCTTTTATACTCACCATACTGTTTCTACTTACCTCAGGCGGCTCATGCAGTACTTCTCCTTTTGTGACAGAGTGGCTTCGCTCAGCATAATTCCCTCCAGTTCTTCCCACGCAGAGATGTGTTTCATGAGCTCGTCAGAGCTTTTAAGTGAGGCATAGTACTCCATTGTGTGTATGTGCCAGAGTTTGTTGATCCATTCATCTACTGATAGAAATTTAGATTTTTTTCAACCCTTTGCAATTGTGAATTGTGCTGCAATAAACATTGGCGTGCATACCACTGGCTGTGGTTTATTTCTTGTCTCTTCTGGATACATGCCCAATAGTGGGATAACTGGATCATAGGGTAGCTCAACTTCCATTTTCATTAAGTATCACCAGACTGCTTTCCATAGCAGCTGTACATATCTACACGACCACCAGCAATGTAGAAGTGTTCCTATTTCACCACATCCCCTCCAGCATTTGTTGCACACTGATTTTCTTATCTGGGCTAGCCTCAAGCGTGTTAAATGATATCTCATGGTTGTCTTGATCTGCATTTCTCTAATGGCTAGTGAGCGGGAGCACTTTCTCATATGTTTATCAGTCATATGGACCTTCTCCCTAGTGAAACTTCTTTTCATTTCTTTTTCCCATTTCTTTAAATGGTTATCTCTTCTGCTCTTCTTACAAGAAACGAGGGTATTGTAGCTTTGTAATAAGCTCTTTGTCTGTTGTATCATTGCTAAAAATCCTTTCCCAATCTATGGGTTGCCTGGCTACCCTCTTGGTAAAGTCTTTTGATGCACACATGTATTTTATTCTTAGTAAGTCCCATTTGTCAATTTCAGGTTCCCCTGCATTTGTACCCTGTCTTAATACAGTTAGCCTTTGTATTCCCTGGGTCAAAGTTCTTAGATTTTCCCGGATTCTCTCGATAATGGTTTTGATGGTTTGTGGTATTACTTCCAGGTCTGTGATCCACCTTGAGTTTGTTCTTGTGCATGGGGTGAGGTAGAGATCCTGATTCATTTTTCTACATGTAGATTTCCATCGTTTCCAGCACCATTTGTTGAAGAGGGAATCACCCTCCCATTTGATGCTCTTGGGGCCCTTGTCAAAAATTAGTTGTCTATATGCTAATGGTTTTATTTCTGGGTTTTCTATTCTTTTCCATTGGTTGTCAGTTTTTCCAGTTCTCTGAAGAAGGTTGTTAGTATTTGGATTGGGATAGCATAGAATTTATAAAGTGTCCTGGGTAGGATAGACATCTTTGCTATATTGAGCCTACCAATCCATGAGCATGGAATATTTCTCCACTTGTGGAGATCACTTTTCGTTTGCTGTAGTAGGGTTTTGTAGTTTTCCTTGTATAGGTCTTTTGTTTTTTTGGTTAGATAAATCCCAAGGTACTTCAATTTATTCTTGGCTACTGTGAATGGTATTGCTTTCTTGATCTCCTCTTCTGTATTCTTGTCAGATGTGTAGGGCAGACCAATCGACTTCTGTTCGTTGATCTTATATCCGGCCACTCTTCCACATTCTTCTATCGCTGTTAGTACTCCGGTTGTGGAGCACTTGGGATTTGCGATATACAGGATCATGTCATCAGCAAATAATAACAATTTGACCTCCTCCCCTCCCATTTGGATACGTTGGATGTCTTATCATCGTCTTATGTTATTTGCTAAGACCTCCAGTACTATATTGAATAGTAGTGGGGATAAGGGGCATCCTTGTCTAGTCCCCATCTTCAGTGGAATTGATTTAGTCTTTACTCCATTGGCTATTATGTTAGCTGTCGGCTTCTCATAGATAGCTTGTATTAACTTGAGGAACTGTCCTTCTATTCCTATCTGTCTGAGTGTCTTGATTAGGAAAGGGTGCTGGATGTTGTCAAATGCTTTCTCTGCATCTATCGATATTATATGGTTCTTATATTTCATCTTATCGATATAATATATAATATTGATTGATTTACGAACATTAAACCATCCCTGCATCTCTGGGATGAATCCTACCTGATCTTGGTTGATTATGCTTTTTATATATTTTGTATTCTATTAACCAGTAACTTGTTGAAGATTTTTGCATCTATGTTCATTAGAGATATTGGTCTATACTTCTCTATTCCTGTGGGATCCCTTCCCTGTTTGGATATCAAAGTTATACTGGCTTCATAAAATGAGTTGAAGAGTTTTCCATCCTTCTCTATACTCTATACTTTGTGGGGGATTGGTGCCAACTCCTCCCTGAAAGCCTTATAGAATTCCCCAGTGAAGCCATCAGGTTCAGGAGATTTTTTTGTTGGTATATTCTTGATAGCCATATCTATCTCTTCTCTCATTGTGAGTTTGTTTAGTTCCTTGACCTCTATCTGGGACAGTCTAGGGAGGGATTGTTTTTCCAAGTATTTGTCCATGTCTTGCAGTTTGTTGAGCTTGTTGGAGTAAAGATTTTCATAGTACTTTGTGATAATCCTTTTAATTTCACTAGGGTCTGTTGTGATTTCCCCCATTTCATTCCTCATCCTGTCTATTGTTGCTTGTTCTTTCCTTTCTTTGGTCAGGTTTGCCACTGTCCTGTCAATTTTATTGATCCTTTCAAAGAATCAACTTTTTGCTGCATTAATCTTTCACATTGTTTTTTTGTCTTCACAGTGGTTCAACTCTGCTCTAATTTTTATTATTTCTTTCCTTTTACTGTTGGAGGGATAATTCTGCTGGCACTGTTCTAGTTGTTGGAGTTTTTGTGAGAGCGTGTCTGCTATAATACTCTCTTCTTTTTTCATATATGCTCCTATTGCAATCAGGCTACCTCTGATAACTGCCTTCGCAGTATCCCAGAGGTTATGATATGAAGTATTCTCATTATCATTAATTTCTAGAAATGTTTTGATCTCCCTTCTAATCTGGGTCATTACCCATTCATGTCGCAGAAGTTCGTTATTCATCCTCCAATTGTTTGCCCTTCTTTTATTACTAGTCCTTTTATTAATCTCCAGCTTTATGGCATGGTGGTCAGAGAAGGACTTCTGTATAATGTCTATGTGTTTGAATTTACTTATGCTTGACCTGTGTCCCAGCATGTGGTCAATATTTGAAAATGTGCCATGTGGACTTGAGAAGAATGTGTATTTTTTTGCGTTTGGATGGAAATCCCTGAATATGTGTATCATATCAAGTCGTCTTATTGTGGCATTTAGTTCAATAGCCTCTTTGCTGAACTTCTTTCCCGAAGATCTGTCTTTCTCTGATAGTGGCGTGTAAAAGTCTCCTATTATAATTGTTGAGTCTGTAACATCTTTTTTCATGTTCTGAATAGTCTGTTTGACAAATTTCGCGGGTCTCTCATTTGGCGCGTATATATTTATTATGCTCACTGGTTCCTGGTGAAGCGTGCCCTTGAGCATTATAAAGTGCTCCTCCTTGTCTCTTTTTATGGCATGAACCTTGAGGTCTGTTTTATCTGAGATTAGGATTGCGACCTCTCCTTTTTTTGATTCACCATTAGCCTGATAAATCCTCCTCCAGACTTTTAATCTTAGTTTATTCTTGTCTGCAAGCTTAAGGTGTGTTTTCTGCAGGCAACAGATTGAAGCATTATGTTTTCCAAGCCAATCAGCCAATTTTTTAATTTTAATGATTGAGTTCGGACCATTGACATTTAGAGTTATGATCCCAATCTGTGGGTTCGTTGCTGGCCTTTTGTGTTTTTTAGTGTGTGTGCTTTCCTATTTCCCTTTTCATAGCTCTGTTGTGTTTTCATTGGGGGCTTCTTTATTGCTATGTTTTCTACTTGTGGTTGTATGTTCTTGGTGAATGTGGTTAGTCTGTTAGCTCCTTGGTGAGGTTGGAGTACAGGATGCTTTCCTGTTTGTGATTGGAGGGTGTTGGTCTTCTGGCCATAGTGAGTCAGCAAGGATTTTCCTCAGAGTTGAGTGTCTCATGGCATATTCTTTGAGTTTTTCCTTATTTTGGAAGACCCTTATTTCCCCATCTGTCTTGATAGATAGCTTTGAAGGGTAAAGAATTGTAGGGAAGGCATTGTTTTCCTTCAACTTCCGGACGATATTGTCCACTCTCTTCTACTCTTCATGGTTTCTGTTGATAGGTCTGCACATATTCTTACTTGAGAGCCCTTATTTGTGACCATCCTCTTTTCTCTTGCTCTCAGGATTTTCACTTTTTCCTCGAAGTTGGATAGTTTAACTATTATATGTCTTGGTGAGTTCTTCCTGGGGTCTAGTCTACTCGGTGTCCTCTCTGCTTCCTGTATGATAGGCTGGTTCTCATTCATTAGATTGGGGAAATTTTCTTTCAGAAATTCCTTTGTTAAATTAACTGTTGATTTCTTCACCATATCTTGTTCTGATAAACCAATGATTCGGATGTTATTTCTTTTCATAGCATTATTGCTCATTGACCTCGGGTTTTTCTCTGTCTCTTTTATTATCTTATTTGACTGTCTTTCATGTTTATTGAGGTAGACCTGGTGGTCTTCAAGATCCCTGATATGAGTCTCAGCCTCATCTAATCTGTTCGTGAGATCAGCAACCCTGCGCGCAGCTTCTGCTATTTCCCCTGTTAACTCCTGTATTTCCCTCTGGTGATTGATTCTCATTCCCTCTATTGTGGACTTCATCCCTTCTAGTGTGGCCTTTATCCCCTCTATCGTTGCATCCTTTGTCTATGTAGCTTCCTTCATCTCTTTTATTTCTCCTATCAATCTTCTAAGAATTTCTTTTTGTTGCAGAACCATATCAGATTCTTCTATGAGTGTAATGAGATCTGTTGCTGTGGTTCATCTTTCTTGTTTACTTATTATCATTGATGTTATATACTGTTGTTCACGTGCTGTTTTTGAAGGGGGTGGTGCCATGGTCCTCGGCTACCAAAGGCTCATGTGTAGTTTCAGAGTGATTAGCGTTGGATCACAGGGTGCCTGTGTTTTACTGTTTTACACTCCCAACCACAGAATTCCACACTGCACAGTGCAGCAGGCTCCCCAGCACCAGACTCTGAGGCACACAGGACAGGCAACCCAGGTTCTCAGCTGCCAGGGTCACAGAAGTTATACTGAGGCCCTGGATCAGACTAAATGAACCCTTGTTCCCCTACAGGCCCCTGTGTACACAGGCTCCCAGAGACAGCGAATGAAGAGCTCTGTCTGTAAGAGCTCAATCTCAGCCCTGCACTGGAAGCAGGCTGCAGCTCTGTGGGAGGTGCGCTTTTGACCAAGCCATGGTCCGATCAGGCCACACACTGGACTAAGCCATGGTTCGACTAAGCCGCGGATCCAACTAGACCATGGTTATGACTTAGCCACAAATCCAACCCAGCCACAGATCTGAGCAGGCTACAGTTCCAACTAAGTCATTGTTCTGACCAACTGTGGACCTTGACGAAACAGCGCTCTGTGCCGGTCCAAACCTTCCTGGCAGTGACTGTTACAATGGTGGGTCAATCCCCCACTGGTCTTCACTGTTTGTTCTTGTTCTTTGATGCTCTACATCTGCTCCCTATGACCCTCTTGATCACACAGGCTGGTGTGCTTCTTCCATGTGGGCTTTGCTGTTTCTGCACTGAATGGCGATTCGATTATCTTCCAGTCTTTGAGACTCCAGATATTCGATCATTTGGTAGCTGGGCACCATCGTTTCTTCTACTCTGTTTGCATCTGTATCCATTTGTCTTATTTGATGGAAAATTGAGCTAATGGAATGAGTTCAATTTCAGACCTCGGAGTCATACAGTTTCAGACACTCCACCAGTTTCCACAGGACCAGTAAGTATGATCTGATTTAAATTTTCTGTTTTTGTTCCATGCTTTCCTTCTGCTCTATCCAGAACATCTTACTATGCTGTGAGCTTACTATGCTTAGAGCTGTGAGCAATTGTAGTGAGGTTCCAGTCAGTTCTTCTCATCTCTGAGTTGTAGGGTTCACATGGTCCTTTCATCTCATGGACTACTTATTTCCTTGCATTCTGGTTTTCTTCACTCCTCTTGGTTGGCAAAGACCACTTGTGGCATCTTGTGGCATCTTATGAGACTCTAGGATTCCAGGCATTACTCACCAAAAGTAGAACCCCCAATACTATTGTTCTTGCTTATTCTTCAGGTGTGGAACGGAATTCTTCCCTGTGGTTCAATTTTCTGTGAAATAATAGGCAGGTCTGTAGGTGAAATAATAACACTATTGATAGATGTGTGCACACACCTTAAAGCAATTGATCATTTGGAATTAAGTGGACAGAACTCAAGGACAAATTCAGAAAGGTTAGTGTGTTAGTCTACATAGATCTGAGAAAGAAATTCATTACACTCATATGTGTATAAGGAAGAGCTCTATAAAAGAGTAATTGTACATTAAAAAATATCCCAGCCCAGTCCAAATAAAGTCTATAAATCTGATGTTAGCCCATATGTCTGATACCAATCTATAAAGTCCTCTTAAGACTCATGAAACACATGTAATGACACCAAATGCAGAGGATCTCAGGCCAGTGGGTGGGAAGTCTTGTGTGTCCGGTGGCATTGTAAGCATCTCAGCTTTGGCAGGGGTCTTTACATGGTTCCCCAGCTCAGGGAACTAGTATAGCTCCATCTGTCTTGTCAGCTGCAATGTCTCTCAGAGAGTGAGCCTGCATCTTACCTCCAGTAAGCTATTTACTGCCTTAGCACCTCCAAATGAGGTCATCAAGTTACCACTTGATTAATGGGCTAAACTTCACCCCATTGACTCTTAATCCTCTCAAATTGACAACCGATTATATAGTTACCACAGTTAGGAAATAAGAAAGAATGGAGTCAGAAAACAGAGGAAGAAGATAGGATTGGATGATGGCACATTGAGAGTATAACATAAATGAGATGAAACAAAATGTATATGAATCATTGAAGATAAAAAGATCTATGCTCTAAACTTTCACTCAGTTCATAATAAAAAGTAAAACAGGTAAGATGTAGAATATTTTCTTTGTGGACTATGGAAAGCCAGTTGATCTTTGTGTCCCCAGGAGTATAGTCCTGAGCCTACAGGTCCAGTGATTGATTCACTCAAGTTCTTGGGTTCTGGCTAAGTTGTTTTCATAACTTTTCCCCAAAATGCCCCACTATAGTCATGAATAGATTTACTAAACTCCCCAATTCCACTGCCAGCAAATCTATTCTAATACATAGTGACCCTTTAGGCTAGAGTAGAACTGCTCCCCAAAGTTTCTGAAGTTGTAAAATGGTAAGGAAGCAAATTAGCCTCATCTTTTGCCCAAGAAACAGCCAGTGGATTTGAATTGCCAAATTATTAGCAGCCAACACTTAATCCACTGTGCCAAAAGGGCTCCTTAAATATATTTACATCACATGTAAATACATAAGCAAAAATATTCTCTGTCGAGCCTAAGTACATTTGTGGATATAGTTCCATTTGTCTTCCCATCCTTGATCTGCCTGCAAGTCACTCTAGCTGCTCCTAAGCAATTGTAGTTCTTGTAGGATGCAGTATATAATGATGTTAGCTTTGTTGCCTCTAATGCTTGTGCTCACAGTGACTTTCTTTGCCTTAATACTTTTGTGTTGACTTGTCCTGTAATGCCTTTTCCTTTGCATTTTTCTAGTTGATGGCTTCCCTTTCCTTTCCCCACCCCTCCCACCCCTAGTGACCTTTAAAGAATGTGTTTATTTCTGTGTATGAGCCATTTTGTAGTAGAACCTCATACAATATGTATCCTTTTTATGGTTAATGTCACTCAGTTTATTGTCTTCTGGACTTATCAATGTTATGGGATTTTTTTTACAACGTCATTTTTATAATTTAATGATGTGCAGTATTCTATTGTGTGTGGATACCATGATTTATTTGCCTATTCATTCATTAATTGGCTTTTGGGACATTTCTATCCCTTTGCTAAGAGGAACATGTATATACATATATCTCTTTATGTCACCACTTATTTCTCTAAGATACATAGCTAGTGGGCTAGTAGTGGGATTGTTTTGATTATATGGTAGTTTCTTACCATTTTTTCTAAAGATCATCCCATACTGGTTTCCAAGTGGCTGTACCATTTTAGAGTTCTGACAGCCTGATATGCGGATTCTAGTTCTTCTGCACCCTCACTAGCATTGGTTGTCTGCTCAATTTTTTGAACTTCGCTATTAATATTAGGGTGAGATCTGTGTCTCTCGACTAATTAAATCTCCCTGATAGCATAATGAGTTACATGTTCAGCTGCTAATTGTAAGGTCAAAGGTTCAAACACACCAGTTGTTATGCAGGAGGAAAGTTAGGCGTTCTGTTCCTGTGAAGATTTACAGTCTCAGAAACTGACAGGGGAAGTTCTCCTCTTCCCTACAGTGTTATTATGAGTCAGAATCAGCTCCATGACATTGGATTTAATGCTTAATGATTGTGACCATTTCTTCATATTTTTCTTGGCTGCCTATATGTGTATCACAAAGATTATAAAGTAAACAGTTCACCCCGTTGGAGAAGCATCCATGTTACAAATCCAAGCAAATTCTAAGTCCTTGGGTCAGATGTTATGATGGAGGTATCTCCTCACTTGAGTAGCTGAAGGGACTAAAAAACCCAAGGTCAACAGGACGAAAACAGGTTTATGATTGAAAAGTGAATATAATGAAAGGTATGCAGGTAAGATAGCAGACCACTAATGGCACCCAGTATTGCCAAGTAATATGGAAGGTCATTGTTTCAAGGTCAAAAACTGGACATTAACAAACCACGTGAGGGATCTAGACCCCAAAAAAGAAAGGGTTTTTCATAGCATCTACTTACCATTGGAAGCAGAGCTCATCATGGGGGATTACTAGGTCTTACCTACCAAATTACTGTGAATCTTGGCCCACACAACTTGATATAAAACTGCAACTATCACTCATAAATCTCAATACTCTTGATGTATTTTTAAAATAAGTTTTGGGGTTCTATTAGCTAGAATTTTGTTGATAAATCTTGCTATTTGCTATGTTCTACAACTATCTTTTTTAGCTGTGTGACTCATCTCAATATCAGGATTGTTTTTCACTCAGAGAACAAGCTTGTATGTATTTTTTTTTCCTTTTCTGTGCTCTAGTTTAAGTAGAATTGATATGAGTTCTCTGAATGTTTGGTAGCATTTATCAGTGAAGCAGTCAAGGCAGGAATATTCTGTTGGGATTTGGGGGAGTTGTTCTTTTATGATCTACTCAATTTCTTCTGTTGTGGTCGGGTTACTCAAATTATCCGCCTCATATTGCTCTAATTTGTGTAGGTAGCAATTTCTAGAAACACATCCATTTCTTCTGCTATGAGGCAGTTCTGATTCATAATGACCTTAATAGACAGAAGAGAACTGCTCTTGTGGTCTTCTATGGTGGTTAGTCTTTACGGGAGCATACAGCCTAATCTTTCTCCCACAAATTTGTTTGATCACAATTGTTCATAGTGTTCTATATTAACCTATTTATTTCAATATATGGTATTATGACATTACCTATTTAATATCTTATTGGTATCATTTACATCAGTCATTTTTCCCTTGGTTGAATTTGTGTTTCATCAATTCTATTGTTTCTAGGAACCATCTTCTACTCTAGTTGATTCTATTGTTCTCCTGATTCATTTACTTCTGCTCAAATTTTTATTATTTTCTTTGTTCTTAAAATGATCCATAGTACATGTGATAGCTTTATCATGCCAACCTGACCAATAGAAACATGTGGTATTAATAAGGTTGAGATTTGATTGGAGGGCAAAGAGATGAATGGATTGGCAAGCCCTACCTTTCTCTCTCTTGCTCTCTGGTGATCAGCCGAGCATGCAGCTGCTAGTTCTCTGCCTCAACTTGTGAGCTACACTATCCATGGGACACCTAACCAGTGTATAGTGTCACCAGAGCTTAAGTTTACTTCAAACCTGCTTTGCCACACTGCTGGTGTATATATTGCTTGAGCTAGGACTGTCAGATCCTGTCGTCTAACTGACTGTTGGTGACCCATGCTGCTATTTGCTGCCTATGGCCAGACTGCCTGCATTGCTCTCTGGAAGACTCAGCAGTCTCCTTCCTTGGCTTAGGACTCAGCAGCCCTCATGAGTCAAAGGATTGATAGCATATTAACTGTTCCACAGAAGTGAATTGAACTGAGCCCACTGCACTGCTGTATGGATGAATTAGCTATTATATTCCTTTGTGCTATAGATATTTACCTATCTAGATCTATATAATCATAAAAGTCCTGGTTTTGTTTCTCTTGAGAACCCTATCAAGTATAGTACAGAAAAGGGAAAATATATTGATGCTCATTCTATGAATGACTATGGATTTCTTTGCTGTTCTTTTTATAAAATACTAGAGATATTTGTTTAAGGTATTGATATTCCTTATTTATTTTTTGGAGTGTGTATTTATTGCTACAAATTGACATCTCAACACTGTTTTTGCTATATTCCAAAGATTTAGTATGTAGTGATTTTATTATCATTTGACTCAAATATTTTTCTACTATCTAGTAGTTCTTAAGCAAGGCATTATTCCATTTCCACATGTTTTTTTCCTTTCCTTGATCCCTGTTGTTGATTGCTAAATTATAGCATTGTGATCTGAGAAGATGATTTGTAGTGTTTCAATGTTATTACATCTATGTGGCTTGCTTTGTGGCATAGCACATGGTCTACTCTGGAGACTTTTTCATGTGCTACTATTTTGTGGAGGGTTCTGTATATGTCTATGAGGTCAAGTTGGGTAGTTGTGTTATTTAGATCTCAACTATCTTTGGTTACTTTCTCACTAGTTCGTCTAACCTTTGGTAGAAAAAAAAGGGGGGATTCCAAAGGGAACCATAACAACAACAACAACAACAACAAAAAGAACCATAAAACTACAAAAAGAAGGAAAAAGACAAGCCAAAAATGATGGGGTGAGAAAAGAACTAAGAAGAAGGAAAAGAGAGAGAGAGAGAGAGAGAGAGAGCCCGAGTACTGATAAAATTACTAGTGGTTACATCAGGGATGCAGTATTAGCTCCATAGGTGCAAGTGCCAATGACCAATAGAGGAGGAAGTAAGCATCTACTGCTGGTGAGGAGGCAGAGGCATACAGGATAAAATGGAGGAAGGCAGGGAGGGAGGGAGGAGAAAGGAGGGAGAAAGGGAAGGAAGGGAAGAGAGGAGAGGGAGGGGTAAAGGAAAGAAGGAAGAAAGGAAGGACCAGATGGAGGAAAGGAAGGGGCAAGAGAAAAGGAACAAAAAAAATAGGATGAAAGGAAAGAAGAGGAAAGAAATAAAAAGAAAGATAAATTTAAAAGAAATAAGGTACAGCACTGGCAGTTGGCAGAGGGGACAATAATACAAAATGGCCTTGCTATTTCATTGGGCAGTTTACCATTTCTTGTGATTCCTTTATTGCAATTTTCACTTAAACTCTTTCTAATGTTGGTGTTTTGTCTACTTTCTTATCCTTTCCTTGGAAACTCTGGATTCCAGGATTGTCATCCACATCCATTTCACTTAGATGTTTGATTCTTCCTTGTAGAAGGTTGGGATAATGTATCTTCCTGGTTCATCGCCTCAGATCCTCTGCCCTGTGCTTCTTTCTTCAGAGTTCCAAATAAAACAGAAACCATCTAGAAAGGGAAGAGCCTAATTGGACAATTCTCTCCGTGGATATTATGGCCTACCAGACTGAGGATGCTATTTTACGTGTTATTATTATGTGGAAGGCTCTGCATATGTCTATGAGATCAAGTTGATTAGTTGTGTTATTTAGATCTCATCTATCTTTGGTTACTTTCTCACTAGTTCTTCTAACCTTTGGTGGAACACAGGGGGATTCCAAAAGGAACGATCATAGCAACAACAAAAAGGAACCACAAAAGTAAAAAAAAGAAGAAAGACAAAAATGAAGCCCATTGGATTATTACCCTGACTTCCTCTGTTTACTTCTTGCTGACTTTAGCAGGAATTCATATTAATGAAACAAGGGAGTCAAAGGCAAATATTCTCCACAACCTCAAATCACCTAGAAAGTTCTATGTTAGGAATTGTCTCTGACTACTCTTTTCTGCTATTTCCTCATAAAAATGAAAAAATATATTCTGTTAGGCTTTATGAAGTGACATTTGAATAAATCCTTGAAGTTGCCCAGAATTACTCAAAGCAAAAAACATCTTGTAAATAAATATGTTGAGGATTTATGATTAATCCAAACATCTTCATTGCTGATTTCTCATCTGAGCCTAAGACCTGTATGTTCAACTAACACTGGGTATTTCCACTCTGATTTGAAAGGCCCAAATAAATTGCATTACTTTCCATACATTCATTTTTCTTCTTTTGTGTTTCCTATTTTATACATGGAACCTCCACTGGCTCACTTATTCAACCCAGAAATCTGGTGGTCATCTTGAATCTGACTCCAATCAATTCTCCAATGTTGTCAAGTTTGCTAGCCATCTACTTTTTCTCCATTTTCACAGTTACTGCTTTAAAACATGGCCCTTCTTCTCTTCCACCTGCCTTAATATGACAGCTTCCTCACCTGTTTCTCTGCCTCAAGTCTTGGCCCTCCCCATCATTTTCCCATACTAAATAAGAGTGATAGCCCTAAAGCAAAACTCTTATGTTTTGTCATTCCTTTTCTCACAACATTGGGGTTCTTCAATGCTCTCATAATGACCAAATTTCTTAATGCAGCTGTTGGACATTCAAAGAACAAGTATTAGTTGAGTCTCTTCTTTAGGTCAGGCCCTAAGAAATAAGGTTCCCAGAGCAGATTTACCATACTCCTTATCTCTATGAAGCTCAGGCTATGTGGGAGCTAGGACTATACATACAATCATACCAAATAATAGCTGATAACAGGCTGTGATCAGTACAGTGAGTGAAAATATTATATGAGTGGGAATATTTAACAGTAGGGGTCAGAAAAGCTTTGCCAAGGAAGTGAGGAGATGGTGGGGGGGGGGGCGAGTTTTAGGCAGAGAAAAAAAAATTTGTAAAATTCCTCTAATAGGAAAAAGTATGCATTTGAGAAACTACAAAAAAAATCCAACATAACTGAGGTAGAGAGGCAAGACAAATGATAGTGTGTGGTTTACACTATAGAGGCATGAATGAATAAGACCACAGGCCACAGAGAAGAGTGCCCAGTTGTCCATCATGATCGACTGAAGGATTAAGACTGGATTTCTGGAGGAGATTAAAATTTGGGGGTAAGAGAGCTTCAGAACTTTGTGGGAAAGGTGCATTTATACATGAATATTTTGAAGCCTTCATATATGAGCCTGGTCTTGGACATACTGAATTTTCAGAGGTTAGGATTATCCTAGGAAATATTCATAATGGTCTGCCAATATGTCATATGGTAGAGGTGTGCATATTGTTTTGATATCAGGGTGTGTTAGTCCGGGCAGACTAGAGGAACAAATTTCATAGATACACAGATAGGTATAAGGAAAAGGTTTATATACAAGAGGAAAACGACATTGAGCCCAGTCCAGTTCAAAGGCATAAGTCTGATATTAACCCATATGCCCGAAATCAGTCTATATAATCTCCTTCCGACTCACGAAGTCACAGGTCAGTGGGTGTAGAATCCCAGCTCTGGCAGGGGTCTCCACTTGGCTCCTCGCTTCCAGGGCTCAGGGTCCATCAACAGCAGAAACAACTCATCGCTGGCAGAGGTCTCCATGTGGCCACCCCGGCTTCAGAGGTCTGGCTCCATCAGAGCCAAGCCCCTGTGGTCTATCTGCCGGCTCCTCCAGCTCCTCAGTCACCACCAACCTGTCCTGTCCATGACGCCTCGTCTCTGAGACTAACTCCCAACAACTGGGGAAGATAGCGTCTCATCTTCACGAGGGAATTATCCTGAGATTTCCCAGACTTATCAGGAGAAAGCCATTCCCACACAGAGGTCTCATTGGCTATTCAATGGCTATCTCCAGATGAACAGGCTAGACTACACCCCTACATCTCAATCATGAAATTAACATGAGCACATGACTGCCACACAGGGCATTTCAAAGAGTGAGCCGGTTGGGGCAGAGGTTCCAGGAATAAGGCAAACGAGGAAGAAGTAAAAGGTAGCAAGCCGTACCCAGCCCCCATGAAACAGCAGTGGAGTGTTTGGTTGATTGCACTGGAGGATTATTTTTACTCTATTTGCTCTTGAGTAATCCAGGGGTATGACATGGAGATATTTAAGTTCACGAGAAAGGGACTCTGATTCTATCTCACAGTAGTAATGCCTGACACCGCAGCAATACCTACAGCAGTGTTTTAAGGACATACATGCACGATCTCATTCAATCCTCATGACAGCCATGATGAAATAGGTAATATGAAAGATAACAGTCTGAGATGACTAATTGTCTTGCCGAAGGTCACCTCCCTCAAAAGTGACAGGGCAGGGATTATCACGTGACATTCAATTGCAGAGGGTAAGGAATTGCAGCTCCCACACCACTTCAGGCCACTGGACACAGTTGTGTCAAGCAACAGCACTCAGTCCATCCTTCTCCATCAATGAGGGAGGCCCTCATTCTGTGCCTTCACTTACTCACCTCTTAATTTAACGCCACTATCAAAATTTAAACAAAATAGGGAGAACAAGGACAACATTAGAACTGGCCCCTCAAACAGTATTACAGGATTCATGAGATGCCTAGCACCTGCTCGGCTCCCAAGAGAGAAGCATGGTATGTCAGACACCAGCAATAGGCCTACAGCCCCTTTGCAGATTTTGAAGGTATTCATGTGAAAAATGCCCCACAGTGACTTTGGAATTTGATATTCTAAGCCAAACCCTTCAGGGATCTTAAATGTCCTTTAATAGACTCATCCCCAGAGGGGATGAAAAAGCTGGGGGTTAGCAGGCCTCCCTCCCCTAGGCAACTGTCCCAGACAGTCACAAGGAGTGAGACTCTGCCTGGGGCCCACAGATGCCTTACTCAGCATGACTCCAGACTTTTACTGTGTTCATTAAGAAGGACAATTCTTCACTTGAACATCTCTGAGAAAAGATAACCCAAAAGTCCATTCCTTCGGTTGCCCAGGGAACCATAAGTATGTGTGGCATCTGTGGGAAGTGGCTCGTTCACTGTGCAGCACAAAGGAATGTTGCTGGGATGTCACAATTCTCTCTGTGGCCTAAGGATGATTGTCGAGGCATGGATACATTCAAGAAGAAAACTTGCTCTCTTGGAGGGTAGAAGAAATGGAAAGCATGGTGGGCACTTGGCAGCAGTTGCACCCAGTCAGGCTTCCCAAGTTGTAAACCCATAATCATAGGTCACCTTGTGGGGACCCTTTGAAGTAAGGGGCTTTCTTGTTGCTCCTGCAATGGATACAACTTGGCTGAGATAGCAAATGCAGATAGTAAAATTTTAATTAACAAATCAAAGCTTGTATCTGGAGCCTTTAGAACTCTGGCCAACAGCTCTCTTGGATCTCAATGGCTATCGTCAGAGCTGAAGAGAAGACAGCAGAGCCTTTGTACTGCATAAAACTTACAGCTTCTCCCTTGTGATGGGGCTCCCAGATAAGACTTCCAGGAGGCTTATTGTTGGGAAGAGGCTTTTAGGCCTCTCAGCAAAGAGCAGCCTTTCAGAAGGACCTTTGACACATTTGCTGCAATTGAACCCTTTCTTCAAAGCACATGCCGATTCTCACAAATGTGGCTCTAAGGGGTGGAGAATCCATAACTGCTTAAGTTGGCTGGCCTCATATCTAAGTCCAAAAAAGCAACCAACCATCATTTTTAATTAGAAGTCAATCATGGACTCAGAAGTCCCTGAGTTGTACAAATGGTTAAAGACTTGGCTTCTCACTGAATGATAGAAGGTTCACACCTACCTAGAATTACTTCAAAAGAAAGCCCAAGTATTTGTGCATTTCAGTTCTACTGACACACATAGTTGAACCATGAGTCAGGGTCATAGGGCATGATTAGCTTGTAAGGGCAGAACTGGCTTAGTATCTTTGTATAAAGATGGCCAACAGGTGCATTAAATGCCCAGTATCTTTTGTCATTACCCACTATTGTTGAATATGTCAGTCCGAGTAAACTAGAAAAACAAATCCATAGACATGCATATAGATATAAGGGTATGGTTTATATACAAGAGGAATAAGACATTAAGAAAGCATCCCAGCCCAGTCCAGTTCAAAGTCATAAGTCCGATATTAGCCCATACGCCCAATACCAGTCTATAATGTCTCCTTCTGACTCATGAGGTGACAGGTCAATAGGTGCAGAGTCCCAGTGCTGGTGGGGGTCTCCCCATGGCTCCTCGCTTCTAGGGATCAGGGTCCATTAACAGCATACAGTAGAAGCAACTCCGCACTGGCAGAGGTCTTCACGTGGCTTCTACAGCTTCAGAGGTCTGGTTCCATCAGGGTAAGGCCATGTGGCTTCTCCTCTGGCTCCTGCAGCAGCTCAGACACTGCCATCTTGTCCATAATTCATGGTCTCTGAGACTACCAACAACTGGGAAAATAAGTTTTCATCTTCATGAGGGAAAGATCATGAGACTTCCCAGAAGTCTCAGGAGAAAGCCATGCCCACATAGAGGCCTCATTGGCTACTCAAAGGCTATCTCCAGATTAATGGACTAGACTCCACTCCTACATTTCAATCATGAAATTAACACAAGCACATGACTGCCACATTGAATCATTTTTAACCCATATCATCTTTGAAGGAATAGAGTTGCCTATAAGTCTTCCAGGGCTATCCATCTTTACAGAATCAGGTTGCCACACCTTTCTCTCAATTAGCAGCCAAGAGCATTAATCCAGTGCATAATCTGTGATTCTCATTAGTTTTTAACTGCCACATACGCCTCCCTCCCGGCCCTTCCTGCCCCAAACTAGAAATAATCATTAGCGAGATGTAAATGAAAAACAAAATGAGATATTACTTCATTCCTACCAGGGTAGCAATGAAGTCCCTAGATAGTAACCCACAGAGCTGCTACCTGAAAGTGTAGAGAATAGACATTTCCTGATGATCTATTCTAAAAAAAAATCAATCATGGAAAACCCTCTGAGACACAGTTCTACTCATGAGGTCATCATGAGACAATCAGTTTTCACCGTAGGCTCAGTCTGACAGGAAGAGAAAATAACTTTAACTACTTACAGTAACAATTTACTTCCATACAACCTTCTAAAAATTCAAAAGAGAAACAGAATAGATGTTGTCATCCACTTCATTACAAATGGGAAATTTGTAACTAAAGGCTTAGAATGTGTTTTGACTTCTAGTAAGATAGAGCTTCTCAGAAAAATACAAGAGGAAATAATATAAACCAAAGCAAAACTGGTGTGTAATTAAAATGCCTGAACCCAAATTATACAAATCTATTTAAAATTATAAAGATGAAATAGCTGATTATTTTCATGTCTTTTTCTATGATTTCCTCTAGCTTTATTTTTTTTTACAATTGATATAATAGCCATTACTACAGCAATTAATTGATCTCTTGAAGACAAAGCCTGACTAATCCTGGTGTGTGTCCCCCAATGTTAATTAACTTAAGACATGTTAGAGTGGGTTACACTGGATGGAATGGGAGAGGAATAAGTTTCACATAGAAAATGAAATGGACCTGAAATGTGTAGAAAAAGAGGTTCACCTCCAAGAAGCATCTACAAGATACCAATGCAGGAGTGCAGGAAGTTGACCTGAAGACCTCCTGATTGAATGGGAAAGTGGAAAACTCCCCGTTTGCATCATTGCTGATTTCAGTTTCCTGGGATTAACTATTCTCTTAGAATCTGTCTGATTGTAAAGATCCTGTGGTTTAGAAAGGAGAGGAAGAGGCAAGAAAACTCCAAGGAAAGAGGAAGGTCTGAAACCTGAAGTTTGAAGAACAAACCTGCGCTGACTTGAAGGGAATGGGCTTTGCAGTCTCCGACTCAATGGGTCCTGGGTGATACAAATAGCTCATGCACTCACCTGATAACCAAAAACATAAACATTTGAGTTCACCCAAGGGCACCATGTAGATCTACTTCCTAAAAATCAATCATTGGAAGCCCTATGGAGTAATTCTACTCTGACACATACAGGATTGCCATAAATCAGGATCAATCTGACTCCATGGCAAATATATAAATGAGACTTTGATGACTTTAATGAACTATTTGAAGCTAATGTGTTCAGGATTGAGAGTGGGCACTGGTATGAGAAGTGCATTAGGTTGGATTGGCAGAAAAACAAATTCAGTGACACATATGTGCAAAAAAGAACTTTATATCAAGAAGTAATTATATTTCAAGAAGTCACCCCCAACTCAAGTCCCTCATTCCAATGCTAGTCCATCAATTTCTCTTCAAACTTACATAGCCACATGCAATGACATGGAATGCAGGAAGATCCCAGACCGTGGGTTCAGAGTTGAGTGGATCAAGGGTCAGTGGAAACATGGGAGGCCACTAGCAGCTCTTGGGGTCAGTGACAGAGTCTCAGAAAGCAGGAAGGTGAAAGACCAACAAGAGGGAGATTCCCAGTTACCCATGCTAAAAAAAAGGGCACACTCTCAAGGAGGCATCACAAGGCTGACCAGATGGGTTAGATTCCAATCCTACACTTTCACACAAGTCCAAGTTGACATACAATCATCTACCTCTTGTCAACTTGATGCCTTTACATGACTTAACTAGACATAATCTCAAAGCAAATACCATACTAATGTCATATTTGTGCTTAACATGATACAACTAACACGTGAAAATGCACCAGCCCCATTTAAATCTTATATTCCATAAGTGAACAAAACAAAAATATCCTATGCCTAACAACTGTAGTTATGTGACCACCTATACCTGGACCCTATACTACTATCAATATCTTCCCCCATCTATGAAATCAGCCAATTAATGGGGTGTCCGATTTCTAAATTTCTCCTTTCTGTCAACCCAGTGCTCTGAGGAGACAAGCATGTTCTTTGATGTGAAGAATCTTCATTTCAATTTCTGCATCCAAATGCAAAGTCAAATCAGGACAGGGAAACCACCAAAGTCAGCAAACAATGGCACCAATTCACAGGCTCAAAAATCTTATCTTTATCAGTTGGGTTCTGGTCACTTCAATATGGCTGGCTACACCCCCATCCCACCACACTGCCCAATTAGCCACCTTGCCTCTGGATCACAAGCTGCATCACAAAATCTCAATGAACTTACCCCATTGGGCTAGGTTATGACTTAGGCTCAGATTCCACCCAACTCTTTAAATTTAAGACCAGCCAGCGAATTTGTATATCTGATCTGGTCCTTGTGAACCAGGTCTAACAGTATCAGTGGCTAGACTCAACTTTTATCTTCAATGCTACATTTCCACCACTTTCATTCAACAAGTGGATCTAGGTGCTCACCTAGCAAGCATTTCAGGCTGCCTCAAGGCCCTCTTTAATGTTCAATCTTAGAAGGGAGAGTTCCTTTAGGGTTCCAGACTTTCCCAGATTGAGGGGAACTTACCACTCAAAATTCAAAAAGCAAAGTAGCAATTTTTTTTCCTTCAGTAAGCCTACAGCTAAGTCCTTCAAATGCAAATGTCCTTGCATTCAAAGCACTGAGTGGGACTTACCTTTTCTAAGCCTTCTTTGCAGACAGTTCCTAACACCCATGTAACAGATCCAATTTAATGTCTGAAGGCAGTGAGCTTACAAATTCTCTGTAATTCTTACTAATAATCATTTCTATCACACATTATATCACTAACAGTAAGAAGAAGAAATCAACATAATCCATATAGAGCGAGATCCTAAACACATTCTTTTAAAACAGTCAAATTCAGCCCTTTCTTTTATAAATTATCACATTCGTATGAAACAAGACCTTAGGACTCTGGCAGGATTAACCTAGGGCTTGATCTTCTGTCTTATGGTTTCTCCTATGTATTCCTATTTCCAGTTGTCTTAGAAATCTTTCCATAGTGGCTGTATGTATTTATAAGCACACCAGGAGCATATGAGCATTCCCATCTCCCTAGTTCCTCACTAGCATTTGTTGCTTGGGTTTTTTTGTTTGTTTGTTTTGTTTTTGAGCACCAATGCCTTCTGGTGGTGGGAGTAGGAGGCCCAGCCTTTGCTCCTGTGGAGCCGCTGCTGGAATTGAACCTCCATGCCAGTGCACGCAGTCCTGTGCACAACCACTACGCCACTGGGGCTCAGCCCGCTTGGGTTTTTTTTTTAATTATTTTAATTGGGTCTTGATTGTGAATATAAGATGGTATCTCATTATTGTTTTGGTTTGCATTTCTTGAATGGCTAGTGAACAAAGGCAATTCTTTCATGCTCTCCTTAGCCATTCCAGTGTCATCCCTGAGAGTTGTCTGCTCAGGTCATTGGCCCACCTTTGTTATTTGGTTTTATTTCTTGCTAGAGTTGAGTGGTTCAAACCTTGTCATTTGATCTCCCTTTGGACACACTTTGAGCTTCTATAGTTATTAAAATAGTAATAACATAATTTCATATCAACTTGAAGATATATACAAGTATACGGGTGATATTAAACCTGTCATCAGGTTGCAGCCTAATGGTGCCTCCTTTGGGCATGGCTTTCCCATAAGGAGCACCCTGAGAACTTCCTCTTCTCTCTCTGGCTTCACCTTACTCTTGGCTCATCCGGATGCCTTCCAGGACCCTGGATATGTCCATCACCATTGGATCCACACAACTGTACCCATTAACCTGTAACATCCCTGCATTGTGCATCACTGTTTTTGTCTGCCTGAGTCTGAAGAGGGTCTTACAGATGAATATTGGACTTAAGGACTTGAGGTGAATTGGGCTGGGATATTTTCTTGATGTATAATTACTCGTTGTTATAAAGCGCTATCTTACACATATATGAGTGTTACTGAATTTGTTTCTTTAGTCAACTCAACCTAACATATTTTCACAGGTTGGTGGATGCAAAGTTGAGGGTGAAGACCTCTGCCTTATCATAGTTTTTCTTTTTAAAAAAATATTATTAAAAAATCATTTTATTGGATGGTCTTACAACACTTGTTACAATCCATACATCAATTGCCTCAGGCAATTATACATATGTTGCCTTCATTCTTTTCTAGACATTTACTTTCTTTTTATTAGGGGTTCGTCCAACTCATCACAATCCAAACATCAATCCATTGTGTCGAGCACATTTGTACATTCATTGTCATCATCATTCTCTAAACGTTGGCTTTCTACTTGAGCTCTTGGTATCAGCTTCTCATTTCCCCCCCTCCCCCATTCTCCCTTCCTCACAAACCCTTGATAATTTATAAATTATTGTTATGTCTTCATGTCTTACACTGTCCGATGGTTTTCTTAATGTAGTGGGGAAAAGTATCCTCAGAGCAGAGGTCCTTTCAGTGTGCTTCCCTCTTCTTCTGGATATGCAGATTCTTGCTGTTCTAATAGCCTGTAATTTCCTTCAAACAGACATTATGCATTGGGATTTGCCCTAAATCACGCAGCCAGTTTGGGATGGAGTTGAGGCTAGAACTCAAGGCTCCTGAGTTTTAAGCTCTTTCCCAGGGTCAGACTTCTTGCATCATTTCTAAGGCAGTGAGGGAGGAGGAGAGAAGCAGAATCCTCAGGGGGCCTGGGGAGGAGCTAGACAGGATGGCAGAGGAAGAGGAGCTATGGAAGAGAGTGAAACTCATGGAAGTCCTGAGCTGAATGACATAATTGCTTCTAGACTTCGTCATCTGGAGATCAGACATCCTGCTCTCCAGTGTTGACTACAGGGCAAGGTTTACATGTTGGCTGCAATCCACAGGGTTGGCAGTTTGAAACTACCAGCAGCTCCACAAGAAAAAGACTTGACTTTCTACTCCTGTAAATTGTCACAATCTCAGAAACCCACAGGGGGATTTCTGCGTGTCTGTGAGTTTTTCTGTCAGGGAAAATGTCGAGTCAAAAAGCAAAGGCTTCTTGGAGTGCATAACTGAACAGCATTTTTAGCCAAAGCTAATAGTGCTCAAGGAGAGAGTTCTAGAGTTCTAAGAAGGAGCATAGGTTCTCAGTTGGAACTCTGTGACCCAGCTTTCTTTGAATCATCGGAACAGAAGAGGAATGAGGATGAGGACAAGTCTGACTGAACATTGTGTACAAGGTTCATGGTTTGTAGGCAGGGTAAGATGATCCAGTAAATAAAGGTAAGCATGGGTTTACTTGTGCTTTTTCATGGATCTGTAATGAATAGTTGCATGTGTTTCACCACATCTTTGATATTCAGAGGTTATAAATTTGTCAGGAGGTGTTGACTCAGTGGGAAGGCGCTATGGGTTTGGGCCAAAGACAGCTGTCAACTATACCTAGAAGTAGCATCTTTAAGGTGGTGGTAAAATATGTAATTTTTTCATCCAGAAAGAGCTTCAAAATGTTTGTGAGGACATTCTGTTATCTTTTTATTCCCTTTCCCATGAACTTTTTGTGGTCCGCTTATATCGATTTGTAAGTAAACCAAAGCCTGTACTTGCCATACTTATTGGGTAATCAGACACTATTGGTGGGGTGTTTTTTTAATTATTCTACTGGGGGCTCATACAACTCTTACCACAATCAATACATACATTTATTGTATTCAAAGTGTATCTGTACATTTGTTGCCATTAACATTCTCAAACACTTTCTTTCTACTTAAGCCCCTGGTATTAGCTCCTCATATGTCCCCTTCCTCCCCACTCCTCCCTCCCTCATGAACCCTTAATAATTTATAAATCATTATTATTTTTTCAAATCACATACTGTCTGATGTCTCCCTCACCCACTTCCCTGTTGTCCATACCCCAGAGAGGAGGTTATATGTACATCTTTGTAACCAGTTCCCCCTTTCTACTCCACCTTCCCTCTACCCTTCCAGTATTGCCACTCTCACCACTGGGCCTGAAAGGATCATCTGTCCTGGATTCCCCATGTGTCCAGTTCCTATCTGTGTGAGTGTACATCTCCTGATCTAGCCCGATTTGTATGGTGGAATTGAAATCATGGTAGTCGGGGGTGGGAGGAGGGGTGGAGGAAACATTTAGGAACTAGAGGAAAGTTGCATATTTCATTGTTACTACTGTATACCCTGACTGGCTCATCTCTTCCCCATGACCAGAAAGGTATATAAAAGGATGTCGCTTCACTTACAGATGGACTTTGAGTCCCCAATCTGTACTCCCCCTCATTTGTAATGATATCATTTTTAGTTCTTTGATATCTGATATCTGATTCCTTCAACATCTTGTGGTCACACAGGCTGGTGTGCTTCTTCCATGTGGGTTTTGTTGCTTCTGAACTAGATGGTCACTTGTTTACCTTCAAACCTTTAAGATCCCAGATGCTATATCTTCTGATAGCAGGGCACCATCAGCTTTCTTTGCCACTTTTGTTTATGCACACATTTGTCTTCAGTGACTGTGTCTGGAAGGTGAGCATCATGGAATGCCAATTTAATAGAACAAAGTGTTCTTGCCTTGAGAAAGCTCTTGAGTGGAGGTCCAATGCCCATCTGCTGTCTTAATACTGACCCTATAAGTATATGCACATAGATCTATTTCCCCATCATCATATATAAATACAGTTACCCATTTACAGGCCTGTATTTAGACCTCTATAAATGCCCTTTGCCTCCCAGCTCTTTCCTGTAGCTCCTTTTACTTTCCTCTTGTCCCAATATCATTCTCAGCCTTATTTGGGTTTCAGTATTTTCTCTCTGTTACATGACTCTTGATCAAGCCCTATCAGGTCTCTCACACCCACCTTGTCACTGATTTTGGATCACTTGTTTTTCCCTTATCCTTGGACTGGTCTTTTCCCCCACTTCCCCATCTCTCATGTCCAATGGTGGGGTTTTTATTGTTATAAAATTAAACCAGATACAACAATACACAAAAGAATGAGTGTAGGTAAATGGAGTTGAAATGTCCAATATAGGTGCTTCAAAATAACCCTGTGGGCAAAAGATGGAGCTATCTGCTACATTAGTCTCAGAAGCCCTATATCAGGTTGCTATAAATTGGAACAGACTCATTGGAAGAGAGGTTAGAATGTGGGGAGAAAATCTGCTCATTGTTGGGAAAATAGTAAAATAATTCATTTATGTTAAGCTTTAATAAATTGAGAAGCAAACTATAATTTATATGAAAGCTATTCAAAGAACAGTAAAAGTGCTGACTACTAACAAACTGATAAGGGTAGGAAGTGAATGGGGTGGGGGAAATAAACCCCAAAAGTGCAAAGCAGGTAAGGAAAAGGAACATGGCCAGGGGGGCAATTAGAAAATAAATCATAAAATGATGGGTTTAACCCCAATATATTATTAATTGCACTAAATGTAAGTGGATATTTTATCTTAAGGTAAAGATTATCAGACTGAATGAGGAAAAAAAAATCTGATACTTACAAAAGACATTCCAAATGAAGAACATTTGAAAGAAAAGGAATGGAAGGAGTTATGTCATACACACAACAACCAAAAGAAAGTTAACATAGATGTCACACATTCTAAAGCAAGAAGAAGCCCTAAAGATAAGGAGAACTATTTCATGATTAATAAAAATTATTAGTTTTATATTTCCCTTGCTTTTACTTCAATCAGGAGGGAATTGAGTGACAGAATGAGTAAAGATAGTTGCAAAAATCTATGTGACAAAGAACACTCAAATCAGAGACATATAAAGAAAGCCTATAAATAAATAAGAAAAACCGACATCACCATAGAAAATGGGCAAAATCTGCCAGTTGTTTGATAGAAACATACACCAAAGGGTCAATTTTATTACTCATCAGAAAAAATTCAAATTAAACCAAAATGGCATATCCATATACACCTACCTCCTCGCACAATAGCTAAAATTGAATAGGCCATATCAAGTGTTAGCAAGGACTGCAAGTGATGAAGCCCTCATGCCCTGCTGGGTGGGTGTCTATATTGATACTAACCTTGTGAAGACGATCTGTGAGTATTTACCAGATTTGGGCAAGTAATTGCACCCCTGGGTATGTGTCATCAGAAATATGTGCATGTATTAGACGTGTTAATAAAAATTTAATTCTTAGCAGTCCAAAGTAAGTCAACAAAGTGCCTATTCATTAAAGACTGGATAAATATATCACAATATATTTGTATAATGGAACTCTGTTCAAAAATAAAAATGGATGAACTTCCATAACATGTGGAAACCTGAATGACTCATGGTGCTACCACCTCCGACATCCTAGGTGGTTCTCATGCATGTGTGTGGGGCAAAAGAAGCCAGACACACAAAGAACATACTGTGTGATCATAGTTATATATGTTTAGAATCTGATGGTCATAGGTCAAGAGACTGGTTACCTGTGGGCACAGGGTAGTGCACTAAATAGGACACTAGGGGGACTTTGGGGGCTTTCTGCTTCTTGTTATACAAGCTGATTACATAGGTAAGTTCAGTTCGCTAAAATTTTTTGAGCTATTAAAAAGAATCCTCCCAAATCATGCCCAAAGAGTCTTTTCTGACTCACAGTCTCTAGGGGTCTCTAAGAAGGCAACTCTTTATGGAAGTGGAAAACCCTGCTTCCTCTCCCACAGAGCAGCATGTGGTTTCAAACCATTAATCTTGTGGATCATAACCCGATGTGAAACCACTAGATCACCAGGATTCCTCCACATATATCACTTTTCTGTCTGGCTGTACTCTCAAATTAAACAAGTTATTTTCAGTAAACCTCGTGTGACATTGCAAGAAATAGGCTCCCTAAAAGCCACGGCTTCCTCATAACCTATGTGAGCAATCAGAAGGCTAGGCCAGCCTTTCATCCCAGGGCCTTGCACCTTCTACAAGTTTACCTTCTCAACCACATTCCAGAACGTTCACTTCCGCTTGGATTCATGTTAGACCGGTCATCCAGTCCTGAGACTACAGGTCAAACCAAGACTGAGGAAAGGGAAGCCTAACTGGTAGATATTAGCAAAAACCTCAGGGCTTTTGGTACAGCCATCCTCTATTTGAAGGAGCCTTGGTGGTGTAGCGTTTACACATTGGGCTGCCATCCATGTGGTCAGCCATTCAAAACCACCAGCATCTCTGCAGGAGAAACACGGGGCTATCTGCTTCTGTAAACGGGTCATAGTCTGGGAAACTTACAGGGGGATACTGTGACTCAGCATTGACTCAATAGCAGGGAGTTTGTTTTGTTTGGGGGGACTCTTATTTGTGTTGAAAAATCATGTTCTCCAGTAAATGAATGAAATGTAATGGCCTCTGTTAGAAAGTGTAGTCATAATTATGACTATGACTTACAGACAAGTAATAAGACCCTGTGTCAGTCCGGGTAGACTAGAGGAACAAATTTCATAGACACACATATAAATATAAGGGGAAGGTTTATATGCAAGAGAAACGGACATTGAGCCCAGTCCAGTTCAAAGTCATAAGTCTGATATTATCCCATATGCCCGAAATCAGTCTATAAAGTCTCCTCCTGACTCACGAAGTCACAGGTCAGTGGGTGCAGAATCCCAGTGCTGGCAGGGATCTCCACATGGCTCCTCGCTTCCAGGGCTCAGGGTCCATCAACAACAGAAGTAACTCATCACTGGCAGAGGTCTCAATGTGGCTGCCCCAGCTTCAGAGGTCTGGCTCCATCAGGGCAAAGCTGTGTGGTCTCTCTGCCAGCTTCTCCAGCTTCTCGGACGCTGCCATCTTGTCTTGTCCATGATTCATCATCTCTGAGACTAACTCCCAATAACTAGGGAAGATATCTTCTTATCTTCACGAGGGAAATATCTCAAGACTTCCCAAAATTCTCAGGAGAAAGCCATGCCCACATAGAGGCCTCATTTGCTACTCAATGGCTGTCTCCAGATTAACAGGCTAAACTCCACCCCCATATTTCAATCATAAAATTAACATAAGCACATGACTGCCACACCCTCGTAACCATAATTCCTCATGTGATGGATTATAATTCTGGACTCTATGTTTGTGGCTATGACCCATCTTTGGAAAGTGTTCTCTACTGTCATAATGGACAGGATTAGGGATAGAGTAAGATCTGATTGTCGTACAGTGTGTGAGTCAAGTCACACACTTTGTTTCCTTGGGGCATCTTTAAGACTATTTCCTACAGGGTATGACTTCAGACACCACCCACTGTTTCCCTGGGATGGGGTACATATGGTGGTACTGCTGCAAAGTTCTCACACATATCACTTGGGAAGCCTTACCTTGGCTGTCTTTCTGAGTTTGGGTAGAAAAAAAACCTGCTGTGACTTTGAAACATTTTGGGCTTCTGGTACTGCACTCTGCACTTGGCTTGCTCAGCCTGACCTTCAGATTTGAGACAGAAAAGCACCGTGTCCAACATGTCCTTAAAGTTTCATGAGTTTCTGAGTGATGCCGCAGTGAACCACAGAACCCAGAGGCAGAGAGAATATGCTCAAGAGAGGGGTAGAGGGGAAAGGGAGCAGAATAACAACTTGGAAAAGGACATTTGGGACATTGTTATCTCCAATATGTTGGGACTAGTCTGGCATTAATTCTTCTTAGAAAAAAACTGTTACCACAGGCACCTGTGGCACAACTAAGAATGGTTTTCTTATTCCTAGCACTTGTTTACTAGACAATTGGTTGAGTTAATGACCTGAACCTATTGAAGTGCAAAACTATTGGGAATTGGTTTGGTTTCTGGGTTGGCTAGGTTTGGTATGGAGGCAGCATTGGGGAAGAGAGCTTGATGCCTAAAGCCTCTCTGGCTGTGTCTAGGTGGTGGCTGAGGCCTCTGGCTACCATATCTTGATTTTTTCCAAGTCAGTCTGCAGAGCTCTGAAGGTCCACAGTGAATACCAATGTGTGAATCTCAAGAGACTCAAGCTAGGCACTCGTCCATTGTGATGTGAGTCCATGGAAATTTGCTAAAGTTTCTTCTAGAGGAAGTGGGGAGAGTGCAAGGGTATTTCTTCTACTCTTCACCCAGAGTCCTGGGTAATCTCTATCCTGTTCGGTTGAACAAAATTATTACTGTTGCTGTTGCTTTCCCAAGACCTACAGCCTTCATCAATGGCAGGAGTGCCACAGTTTACTCACAAAGAGACAAGGGGCAAAATTCAAGGAACTCTGGTGTATCGGCAGTGGTAGGTGTTGTAGTGAACATGGGATAGGGCTCTAGTGCATAAAACAAAAACTTCCCTGCCGTTGTGTTGATTCCAACTTGTAGTAACAAGAGTATAAGTAGTTTCTGATGCTGGAAAATTTTTATAAATTAAATCATTTTATTGGGGACTCATACAACTCTTATCACAATCCACACACACATCCATTGTATCAAGCACTTTTGGATACTTGTGTCCCTCGTCATTCTCAAAACATTTGTTTTCTCCTTGAACCCTTAATATCCGCTCATTTTCCCCCTCCCTCCTCACTCTCCCCTCCGTCATGAATCCTTGTTAATTTATAAACTATTGTTATTTGTCATATCTTACACCATCCAACATCTCCTTTTACCCACTTCCCTGCCGTCTGTTCCCCAGAGAGGAGGTTATATGTAGATTTTTATAATCTAATTCTCCCTTTCTACCCCACCTTCCCTCCATCCTCCCATTATCGGCCTTCTCACCACTGGTCCTGAGGAGTTCTTCTGTCTAGGACTCCCTGTGTTTCCAGTTCCTATCTGCACCAGTGTACATCTTCTGGTCCAGCCTGATTTGTAAGGTAGACTTGAGATAATGATAGTGTGTGGGTGGGGAGCATATAAGAACTAGAGGAAAGTTGTATGTTTCATTTGCTACACTGCACCCTGACTGGCTCATGTCCTTCCCAAGATTCTTCTGTGAGGGGATGTCCAGTTACCAATAGAAGGGCTTTGTATCCTCGCTCTGCAATCTCCCTCATTCACAATGATATGATTTTTGTTTTTTTGATGCCTGATACTTGATCCTTTCGACAACTCGTGACCACACAGGCTTTTTGACACCTCGTGACCACACAGGCTGCTGTGCTTCTTCCATGTGGGCTTTGTTGCCTTTCAGCTAGATGGCCATTTCTTTACTTCAAGCCTTTAAGACCCAAGATGCTATATTTTTTTATAGGTGGGCACTGTCATCTTTCTTTGCCACGTTGGTTTATGCTCCCATTTTGTCTCTGTGATTGTGTAGGGAAGGCGAGCAGCTCAGGAGGCTGGAAATCTTTATGGAAGCAGAGTTCTTCATCCATCTCTCATGGAGTAGCTGATGGTTTTGATGTGCCAACCTTGCATAACCTAACATCTGACCCATCATGCCACCAGAACTCTCCTCATCAGCAGTCTTTCGACCAGAATAGGAATTGTGTTTTATAAATTTAAGGAAATCAATCCTAAATCCAGACCTCCTCTCTAAACCCAGATACCCAGGATTACTGCCCTAAGAATTTTCACAGCTATTATTATGGTCTATGCAATCGTCTGCCCCAAGGGTATCTTAAACCCACCTACCTCACTCTGTGAAAACTTTGAAAAATGTGAAACAACCCCATCTGGATTTTTAAGCCATGCCTGCAGGTTAAAGTCTACACTTTTCTGGCCTCATATCCCTTGCTCCAACACTGGGAATGGTTGTAATGATAGGCTGACTGGTCATATTCTCTAAAAATGTCACAGACTCTCAGAGCCCAGGGTCTGCAACATGCCCTCAGTCATCATTATGCTCATCTTTCACCAGATCAAGTTTAGCTCCTTCGTCTCTAGTCACACAGTCCTCGTTTCATTTCCTTGAGGCAGAGTAATTCTTATTATCTTGAGACAGTCGGAAGGCATTGAAAAATACAAAACTGACTACAGCCCTTCTTTCTGACCTTGTGAGGCCTGGTACTTGACAAGAGAGGAATGGACATGGATCATTGAAGGTAGGAGTGCAGGAAAGGGTAGGAGGATAGCAAAGGAAGTTCAGAGTCTTTTTATAACATCATAGACTTTGATGTCAGGGCTGGGGTTCTACCCCTTAACCAAGGACAAGAAGACAGTCAAATTATGAGGTGAAAAAGAGGATTAGACTGGATCTTGGCAAAAGAAACAGAAGGATATGCTTTGTTAAGAATTTGATTTGCTAAGGACTTTGAGGTTTTACTCTTTTGTTAAGTTTTGTGCTTGAGTGAGGCTACAGCTGCTGCTTCTATAATATCTTCAAGTCATCGAGCCTAAATCCTATTGGAACAGGAGGTGGTTGTACAGGCCAGTGGCGAGAAGAGTTGTGAACCCCACAATGGGGAAGGACCTATGTGCCTGTGAATCTGCTCCTCCATGAATATGAAGCAGCTACTTTGATGGCTGTGGCAAAGATAAATTTAAAAAAAAACATGCAGTAAGTGCTGAACACAGAGCTGCCCTAGTAAGGGAGACAGACTGTATCTCATCTGCTCTTTTAAATCTCTTCTTTAGAGACTCCTTTTTTTATGTCCCAGATCGCTAAAAATTGTCTTCCTTTATTCACTGACAGAGGTGTCCCCTACTGGAGTGGTACTCAGCCCCACCTCTTTGGATGAGTTCTGCTTCAATCACTGAGTTGATATTTTGTCTTCAGGACCAGTCCTTCTCACACATAACCGAAGAACTTTGCAGCACAGGGGTGCATGAGGGCATAGCGCGATGGGCTTTCATAGCCCAGTATCTAATTTATGGTCTGTAGGTGTCACCAACAGGCATTCCGCTGCTGACCCAAAGGTTGGCTGTGTGATCTCGCAGAGAGGCACCTCAGAAGAAGATCTGGCAATCTACTTCTGAAAGCCAGCCATGAAAGCACCCTGTGGAGCCCCCATCTATTCTGACACCCACATGGTTACTCTGAACTGGATCGACTCAAGAAAAAAAATTACAGCTTCCAAGGGTTGGGGGGAGGGGAGGGAGGGAAATGCGGAGCTTACATCAAGGGCTCAAGTAGAAAGAAAGTGTTTTGAGAACGATGATGATAGCATATCTACAAATGTGCTTGACACAATAGATAGATGGATTGTGATAAGACTTGTACAAGCCCCCAATAAAATGATCTTTTAATAACTGGTTTGGTTTTATGCTTTGGTTCACTATCTATTTAGGATGAGAAATCAGTCAGCACACAAGGAAAACATTTCAAAGAAGCCCCTCGCCTTTCTCATCTTGGCAGAGTTTGAGCTCTTTTATTCTACTACTGCTTTGTGTTTCCACATCACACAGAAAAGTGTCTACGAAATTCAAAGCATTACAAGGTAGAAGCAAATGCCCTGTAACCTGGTCAATCTGGTTTTATACTTTTCAGGAATCTGACCTTGAAACAAGTCCTACTCCCCAGGTCAATGCTTTTATAGGTTGACATCGGGGGATGAAAGGGGTTGGCTAAATTATGTTTTCTGCCTGCCAGGAAATCTGTGAAAACCATTTTCATCTTTGCTAAGAAGAAAAATATTTATATCTTTAATAAGCACGATGACTGAGTCATAAGCATACTTATAAATAGCTATCCCAGAAATGTGCACGCACACACGACTGAAATAAAAGTAATATGAGGACTCCAGGCACAATCCCTCATGAGCCCTTTCTTATGAAGTAACATATCCCAGCACCCACAATCCTCGAAGCAGCTCTGCCCTTTGCACAAGCCACCAGGTCTTACTAATGGAGGTCTCTAAAGCTTATATCATTACTACCCCGACCCCTTTTTACCATCACCATGCCTGCTTCAAGTAAGGGGTCAGTGGCATGTTGATTGTCCAAGTGCTGAGTGTCAAGCAGAGAGGTGAAGGTTTAATGACTAGGCGAGAGTGAGGCTGGTTGTGTTGAAGGCAGAGGTATTGGCTTGTGTGTCTTTCCATTATAGACACATGATCTAAGATAGTCAGAGTTCCTAGGTCCTAACTGACGCTTCATTTAAACACCTGTATCCCTAGCATAACCGCTAATCTACCAGAGTCGGATAAAGGAATGATGGAACCTAAAACATGGCTGGGGTTCTCAGATTACAGAACTGTGAAATCTGAGTAAAATGTGATGGGCTCAAGACACTTTAACCACAAGTCTCCACTCTTCACCACCACTATTCATAAAGTAGGACAAAATGTGAGTTGGCACCAGGAACAGTTATGTGACCCAAATCCTCTGAGCTCAGCATTGCAGTCCTCAGTGGATAAAGACAAGAAGCTCTCTGGATACAGGCTCTAAGACCGCTGGTGTTATATACAAAGAAATTTCACTGTCATGGAGTAACAAATCAACACAGTTCACTAAAGAAGACACCTGCTTGTAGTTCTTTAGGAGATGGAAAAGTCCCAACACACTTCTATAACTATGTGTGGTATTCAGTGCCTGCTCCGGTCACATGTACACATCATCTCTCCAAGACAGATGTGGGTAAGTCTAATAAATCCCTCTAGTTCCCTGATTTATAGGTAGAGCAGGTTTCAAGTTGACCTTCATTTACATCCAGAAATTGATCCTGTGATTTTTTTATATGTGATTGAGGGGACTAAAGGGGTAATATAAAATAAACTCAAGCCATACATATATTAACTGACAGAAAATAAGAGGGTAGGCAAAAATAAAAGTATTGCTACTAAGGTTCCATTTCAAACATGCACAATGCTATTTTTTAATGTTTTAGCACATTTAAAATAGAATTATACCTGTAACACACCTCAAAAGATAGATGAACCTGAAAGACATTACGCTGAGTGAAATTAGGTCATCATAAAAGGTCAAATACTGTGCGAGACCACTATTATTAAAAGCCAAGCAAATACTTTCCCACTAAAAGAAATGTTCTCTGGCGGCTATCATGAGTGGTAGAGCGAGCAGTAGGCGGTCACGGGTTAGAAGATGTTGTTACACGCTGTCGAGTCAGTTTTGACCCACATTGCTGCCGCAGCACAAAGCACCATCTAGTCCTGAGCCATCTTCACAATGGTAATGTTTACACTCATGGTTGCAGCCACGTGTCAATTAAGCTCCATCCTGGACACTCTCCTTTTTGCTGCCCTTCTGCTTGACCCTCTCTAAGGACTGGTTTCTTCTGATAACATGTCCAAAGCACGTGAGATGAAATCTTGCTATTCCCACTTCCAAGGGACATTCTGGCGGTATGACTTCAAACGTGTTTGCTCTTCTGGTGGTTTGTGGTACTTTCAACAATGCTACACTGGAATCATAATTCAAATGTGCTTATTCTTCTTTGGTCCTCCTTGTTCAATGCCCAACTTTCACATGCATATGCAGTGATCGCAGTACTATGACTTAGATCAGGTGAAACTTAGTCCTCAAGGTGATGCCCTCTTGAAAGCTTCGAAGAGTGTTGGGGAGCAGAGCTGCCTAAGAGAAAGCAATATGCTGCTTCATTTATTGACTGCTGCCTCCGTGATTACTGACTGTGGACCCTAGCATTATGAAATGCGTGGCCACTTCATTCTTTTCTCTGTTCATCTTGACCCTATTTGTTGGTCCAGTTGTAATTATTTGGGTTTCCTTTACATTAAGCTACAATTCATACCAGGGGCTATAATGTTTTATCTTCATCAGCAAGGGCTTCAAACCCTCCTCACTTTCAGCAAGCCAGGTTGTGTTAGCTGCACACCAAAGGTTGTTAATAAGCTTACCTCTTACCTCTAATCATAATGCCACATTCTTCTCTAGTCTAGCTCCTTGGATTTTCTGTTCAGCATACATATTGAGTGTCCAACTATGAAACACACCTTCCTGATTTTAGACCATTCAATATTTCCTTTTTCTACTTGAAAGATTAACTCTTGGTCTATGTAAATTCCTCGTGAGCACAACTTAGTACTATGGTATTCCCATTTGTTTCATGTTATCCATAGTTTGTTATGATCTACACAGTCAAACGCCTTTGCATGATCAATAAGATATAAATGAACACCTTCTTATATTCTCTGCTTGGGGCCAAAATTCATCTGATATGAGCAATTATATCTCTTATACTGTGTCCTATTTTGAATCCCACTCAAATTTCTAGAAGCCCTCTGTCTATGTATTGCTACAACCATTGTTGAATTGTCTTCAGCAAAACTTTACTTACATGTGCTATTATGATATTCAATAATTTTGCATTCCATTACACATATTTTAGCTTGGGTGAGGAGGAAAGCAATATGCAAAAAAGAGAAGTTGGGGGGAATTGTGAAGGGAGGGAAGGCACTGGAAAGAATGGGAGAGTTAAAGGCAAGAGATATAATGTACTCTTATGTACACACTCCTGTAAGGATGGTTATTTCTGAGTTAGTATATTGGGAGGCACCCAAGTTGAATGGTGTGGAAGGGAGTGTGGGAGTCTTTCCACAAACATATGAAAGTTTGATGGAGGATCTTTATACTTGGTCATTTACTTTTTCTGCAAATATATCAATGAATGTAGTGTAGCATGCAGCAGACAAAGTTTGGGAATCTTAGACATAACCAAACACCTGAGTAAATGGGTCTGTTGGCCAGAGGGCTTTAGACCATCATCTTGTGTGTGTGCTGTGGCAGGTGATAGATGGGGGAGTAACTTAGACTAATTAGTATAGTCTAAAACAATATTCCATTCTGCTTTGAAAAGTAGTAGCTTGCTTCTTGAAGGTCATGAGCAGTCATCTAAGTACAACTATTGCTATCTCTCTATCTGAAGAGAAGAAGAGTGGTAATTATTAAAGACACATGGTGACATGGAAAATATTAGTCCAGTAGACTAAAGGACTACACAGACACCTGTCTCCATGACCCTGAGACCTGAAGCCTTAGATAGTGCCCAGTTACAACTACAAAATCCTTGAAAGAAGTAGCTTTAGAAGGTCTAGGGAAGAGTAGGAGAAAAATATATAATAAAAGTTAAAATCATGAGGCTGAATCCCAGTGGCGTAGTGGTTGCGCACAGGACTGCGGCCCACTGGGATGGAGGTTCAAATCCAGGAGAAGCTCCACTGGAGCAAAGGCTGGGCCTCCTACTCCCACCACCAGAGGGCAGTGATGCCCCTCCCCGCAAAAGTTAAAATCATGAATGATTCCAGACTTACTCATTAGATAGAGACTCGTGAAACCTCCAAGCCTGTGGCTTTTAGTCATCTTTCAGCTTTGGAAATGAATTCACTCCCCAAGACTCAATTTCAGCTAAACAAAAAGTAGGTCTATTCCGTAGAATTCTATAAGCAAAATATTGAATAACATGGGAAGCATCAAAGAGAGGAAAAATACCGAGTAACTGTACAAAATAATAATCAGTCAATATTCAACCATTTCAAGAGAGAGCAACATATTAGCAAAAACTAATGGTACTGAAGAAAGAAGTTCAAACAGTACTGGAGACATTAGCCAAAAGTAAGTATTCATGTATTGACACTGCTTTGTTTCATTAAACTGATACAGTCCTGGAAGAGCACTTCCTCATCTATGTCAAGAAATCTAGAGATGCCAGAAATGCAAGATGGATTCAGAAAAGGACATGAGATCTTGCCCCAAATCAGAGAATACCAGAAAGGTGTTGTTTTGTGTTTTGCATGTGTTGTTGATTAGACAAAGGCATTCAACTGTGTGGAACATAACTAATTATGAATAACATTGCAACAATGGAAATTCCAGAACACTCCACTGTGTTCATACAGAAGCTTACAGAGATCAAGAGACAATTGTTTGAACAGAGCATGAAAGTAAATAAAATCATAAATTCTGTATTGTCTAAAATGAAAAAAAACTATGTGTTGAGCTTATATCTTTTCACCATACTTACCCAATCTGTATGCAGAGCAAATAATATAAAAGCTAGATCACACTATATATCAGAACTGAGGAAATCTTATTAATAATTTACGATATGCAGATAATCCAACCTTGCTTACTGAAAGCAAGGAGGCCTGGAAGCACTGCTGAAGATTATGAAAATGGCAGTCTTCAGTTTGGATTACAACACCGTGTCATGAAACCTGAACCTAAAAACCAAGCAGCCATTGAGTCAATGTCAACTCATAGCAGCTTTCTGGGATAGGCTGGAACTGCCCCGTTGAGTTCCTGAGATGGTAACTGTTTACTCACTTTACAGGGGTAGAAAAGTCTCACGTGGAAGCACTTGTGGGAAAAAAATCAAATAGCATATTGCATCAGGAAAATTTTCCACACAAGATTTCTTGAAAATGTTAAAGGGAAAAAATATCACTTTGAAGATAAAGGTATGCCTGACCTGTGGCAGGATATTTTCAATCATTTCATATACATATTGTAGTATTTAGAGATTGTGTCAACTAGACACTTCTAGCTGGGGTTGGGATAAACTTGTCAATCAAGTCACCGCCTGTTGACATCTCCTTGATGTCACAAACATTTTGGCATAAAAAGGAGAGACATTGAGAATCACCCTCTCTCTTTGCTACTTCACTTTCCTGCATGCTGGAAATCTGTCGACCTGAAAGGGTAGTTCCAGGTAGCCTGCCATAATTTGATTTTGAATTGACTGAATTCACATGACTCTGAATCCACTGGCCTGTGCTTTTCCTGCTTACAAATGCATCATTGCATGTGGCTACGCAATTCTGAAGAGAATCCAGTGGCGATGGATGCAGCACAGGGCTCTGGCAGCAATAAGCGTCAGCCAGCAAGAAGGTGAAGGCAGAGAGAAGAGAGAGAGACTGGTTCCCAAAGGTCTCCTTATGAGAAAACTGCATCCACAAGGAGACATTATCGGGCTGTGACTTGATTGAAAAGTTTAATAACACCCCTACATTTTTGTGTAGCTTCAAACTGACATGAAATTACATAACTACCACATTCACAAAGAAGAAAAAATGAAAATTCAAAAAACAGGGGAGGAGTGGGGTAAGTGAAAAGAATGCAATGAATGAAAAAAAATTAAGTATGAATTACTGAATGTAAAACTGTTGGTACACTCTTTGAGTATTCATACAATTTAAAATTTATAAGTAAATTTTTTATTTAATTTTTTATTGTTTTACTGGAATGTTCTTACAGCTCTAATAACATTCCATACATCAGATTTATCAAGCATATTTTCATGTTTCCATCATCAGTTTCTAAAAATTTTCTTTCTTTTTGAGTCTTTGGTATCAGTTCCTCTTTTTTCCTTCCCTCCCTTCTCCCATCCTTATGGTCCCTTGATAAATTATAACTTATTATTGTTGTCATATCTTATACCAATATGTAAATTTTAAAAATAAAACATGTTTGTACATGTTCCTGAAATCAGAGGATGGCTATAGACAAGTTCTCTCAATAATGTAATTTGTCACATTAAAGTATCTTTAGTAAAAGAAAAAAAGAAAGGAAAAATACCTTGATGCTAAGGAAATAAACTGCTTTGAGATCATGGATAAAAACAAATTTTTAATAAAACTTGAGTGTACATCTTCCTAAATCATTGAAGCAAATTTACAGGGCCACTGCCCCACATAAAACTATAAATATTTTAGATGGATTAGGCATTTTAAGGAAAGATGTTCATCAGCCTCAATGAATCAAGAAACTGAAAAATGAAGAAATTGTGAATGGAGGCCAGAAGCTGTTGGAGAAAGACTGCAGGATTACTATTACGTGATCATTATTCAAGTTGGCAATCTCTCATAGAGCAACATTTCCAATGTTAACAGAACATCTTGGCTTCAGCAAGCTATCAATTTGATGTATGCTGAAAGGGTCGCTCAAGTTGCTGATATTCCAGGCATATTTTAAGCAAGGTCAAAGAAAATGAAGAGTTTGGGGAAGGGGACAAGTTATGACAGGGATATTCCTTATCCATAAGCTGTGGTAGCTGGAGATACCAGGTCAGGTGGTAGGCTTCAATTCAAGTACCGAGAGCTGGAGATCAGACAGAGACAAGTCAGTTTAGGGTCTAGAGGCAGAAGTGATTAAATGTTGAAAAGGCATTGCAATTCTCTTTGCTTCTGCCCATGCTCAGCCAGGAAGGGGAGATCAGAGAGAGTATGGCTTTCATGGAGGTGTGGTTTTTGCCTTCTGCAGACAAGGAAACGAAAGGCGGTGACTTTAGTCACATCCTTCAGTGAGGAGCAGACTCAAAATACATCCATCTCATCTCACTACTCTTTATTAGCACAACAGGATTTGCTCCAAAATGGGATTATAACCACAGGCATTGAAGCCAGAATCTCATAAACTTTAGGTGCTTGAGTATTCATCGAGTTAAAAGCAATGATTTACTTTTGTTTGCTTAGCTAACTGAATCTAGACTTCATCATTTATAACTTTAGCTAAAGTTTACAATTGTTCTTCCTTAACTAAGGAATATGATTCAGATTTTCCTTACGCGTAACTATAATTGAGAACAGAGAGGAAAACAATAGGTAACAGAACATTTGGAAGTCATCCAGGAAGGTAGAGATCCTGGGTGTTTTGAGAAAATAGCATGAGGGTATATCTGACCCTCTTTACCCCTGCAGGAAGATTGCCACAAGGCAGAGACCAAACATGCCTCCACGTACCACCCTTTTTACAGTATTCTCACACTTGGGGCAGAGTGCACCTCTGCCCTCTATTTCTGTGCCTGAGTTCAATAATTTATGGCAACAACTTCACAGAATTCACAAATGATGCTGTGTTAGTCTGGGTCAGCTAGAGAAAGAAATCCAGAGGCACTTATATATATGTGAGAGAGCTTTATATCAAAGTGTAATTGTATATTAAGAAAACATCCCAGCCCAGTCCAGGTCAAGTCCACAAGTCCAATATTAGCCCACATGCCTGATACCAGACAAAAACTTCCTCTTCAGGTTCACACAACATATGCAATTGTCCTGAATGAAAGAAGATCAAAGCCCAGTGAGTGATTGGAAACGCTTGTAGATCCAGTGAGAGTGGAAGCAACCTAGCACTGGCATGCATCGCCATGTGGCTTCTCCAGCTCCAGGGATCTGGCTCCATCAGCATAGCTCCGTGTGGTTTGTCAGTAGGAAGACGAAGCAGAGAAAGAGTGTGTGCTGCCTCTAGGAAGGAAGACAGGAGTTCCCAGAATCCTCAGGAGCAGGCCATGCCCACACAGAGGCGTTAATCACTATGATCTGATTAACAGGCTGCACGCCACCCCTTTGTTCAAGTTGACTGGGAAGTACGTAACTGCAAAAGACGGTTATGATGGTGGGGCTTCCTGGGGAAGTTTTTGTTGTTAGGTGCCTTTGAGTTGCTTCTGACCCATACTGACCCTATGTGCAATAGACAAAACATTGTCAACCCACACCACCCTCACAACTGTTGCTGTGTTTGTGCCATTGCTGCAGCCACGATGTCACTCTTGGGGACCTTCCTCTTTGCCACTGCCTGTTAATCTTACCAAGCGTGATGCTCTCCTCCAGGGACTGCTCTCTCCTGACAATATGTCCAAAGCAGGAAAGTTAGCAGGTTCCAATTCAGGTGAGAAAGAGTCAGGAAACAATCGTTCTTTCAGGACAATTTCTTCTCTGCTGTGCCCTCTGGCAGTGCCCTCTCTGACTCTCAATCTTTTGGTCTCTGACTTGTTCATGCAATGCTACAAAACTCTTTTAGGGCTGCCAAAAAGTGCCTAACAGGTATATGATTTCACTGTAAGCCTCAACAAGAAGGCACCCGGTTATAGTTGCGTGTGTCAGTAAATATAGTTTCCTCTATTAAGTTCCCCCAGTTAGGTACTCTCAATGATGTTCCTGAAGGAACCCCACTCCACAGACTAGCCTCTGGCCCCCAAACACTCAGCTCTCCTTGCTCTGTCAACTGGGAAATGCACTGTTTTCTCTCATGCCTTCTAGTTCTCCTCCCATCGCTGCTGCTCTGCCACTCCACTGGGGTCACACCTCTCCACTTGATCCAGGAGGTTCAATACCCTGGAATCTCAGGGCAAAGTATGCACACCACTTCTGGCATTTTCCTGTTGTTGGCAATGACATCCTCCTTTCCTGAATCTGGCATAGCTCATTTTATACTCTGGAATATGACAATCAAAATGAACTCTTAACTATCACTCACAGCTGAATCGTGGAATTCACTCAATATACCACTACCCACCCCCTTTCTTATCCAAGAAAATGAAGGTCACTTTGTGGGAGTATTAAAGGCTATGGCTATAGGGCCACATTAAATAATTCACTGTCTTCTGGTTTGAATAATATTTCCAAAGAGGGGAGGGGATGGTGTTCAAGACCTTATCGATAAGCCTTCATATCAGCCACGAGGTGACTAATCGGTTAGTATAAAAATCGGTTAGTATAAAAATAGCAAAAAATGTCAAGAATGATAAAATTCATTAAAAATGTCTATTGAGCATTTGGAATGACTGGCTGGTATAACTGGGTAAGGTGTTTGGATACTAACCATATGGTTGAGGGTTCAATTCCACCCAGAGGCCCCTCAGAAGAAAGACCTAGTATCTACTACAGGAAAATTATCAGGTAAAATACATGTAAACAGTTAGGAATTGAAGCTGAATTGGTGGTTAACAACAGTCTTCACAGTAATGTACTATGAACAATAGAAGTAGGTTTGATGAAGATATTCAAGAAAAGATAGTGGACAACCAACCAACACATAGATTCAAAGAAAGAAGTTTTAATATAAGATTATATTATATATAATCCAGAGTATAAAATCCAACTATCTCAATTTATTCTCTAGCACTTCTACAGAAATAACCCAATGCATACATTAAAAGCAGTTCATTCTATATTTGAAAACCATGTACTTAGATATTTTCTTCATCTTTTAATAAATCATTTCATTGGGGGCTCTTACAGCTTTTATAACAATTCATACACCAATTGTATCAAGCACATTTGTACAAATGTTGCCATCATCATTTTCAAAGTATTTTCTTTCTTTTTGAGCCCTTGGTATCTGTTCCTCTCTTCTCCCTCCCTCCTCTAGTCTCCCTTCCTCGTGAGTCCTTGATAACTTATAAATTATTACTTTCATATCTTACAACATCCTCTGTCACCCTTCACCCACATTTCTGCTGTTCATGGGGTGGAAGTGGAGTGCTGTATGTGCTTCTCCCACCACCTTCCCCCTACTTCAATGGTATTGCTACCCACATTATTGTTCCTGAGGGGCATGTCTGACCTGGATTCTGGGTGTCAAGAGCTCTTATCTGTACCAGTGCACATTCTCCTGTCCAGCCAGATTTGTAAGGTAGAACTGGGGTCATGATAGTGGGAGAGGCAGGGAGAAAGCGTGAGGAAACGTTGTGTGTTTCATCTGTGCTATACTGCATCCCTGCTGACTTGTCCCTTCCTTGCAACCCTTCTGTGAGGGGATATCCAATTGTTTACACTTGGGTTTTAGGCCTCCACTCCGGTCCCTCTGGTTCACATCTAGACATTACCAATGCATTAATGCAATGACTAAGGGACAGCTAATGCATTCAGCTGCCAACCAGTAGGTGTGCAGCTCACATCCATTAGAGGTGCCTCAAGAGAAAGGACTGAAACCTACTTGCAAAAAATCAAGCACTGAAATTTGAGGAAGCACAGTTTTACTTTAGCATGAGTCAGAGATGATGTCACAAGCAACAGTTAGACATTTCTTATGTATAAAAAGTTCTCTCTCCGCAAAAAAGTTTGCCCTTTTTTCACATGGGGTGGGGGTGGGGTGGTACAGAGGGCGTTTAGTCCCTTCTGGATAAGTCTTCTGTTTCAAAGCATACTTCAAAGTTCATATTTCTGCAATTTCTGCAGAGTAAAATACATTACTTTTTCCTCAGTTGATTTGGTTTCAAGACACCCTCACTATCTCATTCCTTCCATTTGCTCTTGAACTCAAACCATCCCTAGAACTGAACTCAGTATTTTGACTCACTCGGAATGTTGTTTCTATGATCCAGAAACGTGTCTTACATTAATAAGACCTGACTTGGTAACTCAGAGAGAGACAGACATTGGTTAAAATGCCTTTATATAAGTGAAATGAGAACAATTCTTTCTATCTTTAATGTGTACTGACTAGATGGACCAGAAGACTTTTTAAAATATGTCTACTTATCTATGCTTAGTTTGATTTATTAAAATATTTCTAAAGTAATCAGTAATCCTTTTAATTCAAGTTCTTAATTAAAAAGCAATCCTGCTGTCTTCTGTTTGCATAGTTGCTTTATTATTAGCAAACTAACTGTAATTTTAAAAAGAACTATTAAATGATCTGCTTAATTTAGGACCCTGTGGTCAGGTTATTCAAACATGTGATAAATAATTCATTTAGACAGGGTAAATGATGGGTCAAGCAAATTTTTATGAATACTCTTCCTGGTTATTTAGGAATGTACATTTATGAGTTCCACATTTCTAGGCCTTTAGTGAGAAGCTTGAATCTTATGGAGGGATGACAATAATCCTATGATCCCCTTAGATGCTTGCAACACTATAGAAGAATATCCCAAGAAAATAAATGCTCCCAAATGCCCTGGACTTTTAATTAAAGCAATATCGACTTTTCTGCTTCGGCAACTCTCCAAATTCAGGACCCCGACTGGCCAGGGGAGTCCATGGAAAATAAGCTCCAGTCAGTTCAAGATATAAATGGGGAAAGAATAAGAATAATAAAGCATAGGAACAAGACACTGTGGATATCTTCTCTTCCAGATGGCCCTCTGCTCACCACGTTCCAAAAACAAGGGGAGCTTTAAGTCTGACTTATTTCCTGACCCGCCTTGTTGAGCTATATTAATAGATAAACAGATTCTCCCAAAGGTTAGTAACTCCATGCTACCCTTGCTCTTTAATGCTTCATTGCTAATTATGAGCACAGAGCACTCAACCTCTTTCATATGTTGCCAAGATAAGTGTTGGATAAAGGAAAAATGCACCCACTCACTAATTCATGGAGCTTCCTGACATTGAATTACTGAGTTTTTAAACCACATTCATTAAAATAAAGTACGTTTTGACATCTTGTGTAGACAGCCTATATGTGTTGTCATTGTGTTGATTCTGACTCACAGGTACAATAAAGACCTCAAACAGCAACAATTATGAGGATCGTGCAGGGTCAGGAAATGTGTTCTGTTACCTCGTCGTGCATGACTCCATGTTTTTCGTATAAATTGCATCATTCATTGTATAGCCTTTTAAAAAATAGTTTTATTGATACATATTTTATGAATGATATAATTCAACTGATTGAATGCATTAAAAAGAGTGGTGCAATCATGCCCACAATCAGTTTTAGAACATGTTCTTCATTTTTTACTCATTATTAGTTCCCTACCACCCCAAACCCCATAACCCTTGAAACTATTAACTTCATTATTGTCGCTTTAGATTTGCCTATCCTAGTTTCCTATTAAGAAAATCATACTAACCATGTACAACAATAACAAAATAAAACACAGACATTCTTAATCATCAGTAAGTCAGAAAATAACAAAAACGACAACATTTATAATCTATCAAAAGGAAAAAATTTTAAGTGCTAAAATATCACCTAATGATATCTGCCTTCATTTACTCTCTGATGCGCTCTGTCTGAGGGTGATGCTACTGACATCCTTGGTTTGTGGCTTAAGAGAACCCATCCAGCTTAATCCCCAGGGCGACTCTACAAATTTGGACTTTGCCTGTCATTCAGAGCCTTCTGCAAACCAGGTGCTCAGATTTTAAACTCTAATATAATTCCCTTCTCAGATCTTATTTACAATTCTTGGGTTACATTATCTGATGTGCTTCTTCTTCATAGGCTCAGATGACTCATCATATAAGATCTTGTGACAGGTTAAGACCCCTTTGAGATTATATAACCTTCATAATCATGAGGAAACAGATATCAAAAAGGTAGTCAACAGGTGAAAGGTCATGAAGAAGTTCAAGGATTAAGTCAGTTTTAAGAGTAAAGATTCCAATTTCATTAGTTATACCCCAGTGAGATTACAGAGCATGGTGTAAGATCCTATTACATCTACATTTAAAATTAATTTCTATCATTAGCAAGTGGGACAATTATTTTTATGGGTCAGTTTGGCTAAGTTATGGTACTCAGGGTTTTTTTTGTCAAGTATACCTTCCTAAGATATTTTGTCGATATGATTAACTTTTTTGATCATTTGATTCTAAATAAAGGAGATTGTCCTTACTATTGTGTTTATCAAATTGGTTGAAAGCATTAAGAGCAAAATCTGAGGTTTCTTGGTGAAAAGGGAATTTTCTCTCAGATAGTAATATGCAAGCCTTGCCTGAGAGGCCTGCCTGCTGACTTGTCCTCTGAAGTTCCGACTTGCCAGCTCCCACAATGACATGACCATCTGTTTTGCACTCCCAAGCTTCTTTCTGAGTGAACAGCATTGATATTGGTGCAGCACTTTAGCTCTGGTCAGTGAGCTCCTGCATAAGTGCAAGGGAGCTCCAAGCTTCAAGTAGACAGGAAAGATTTTACTTGAACTGATAACCAAGATTCCATAGCAATCACAACAAGGTTAGAGTGATGGTCTATCTATTATAATTTGTTAGGAAGTAAAATAGGTGTCCAATGAATCCGGCATTCCATGATGCTCACTGGCCCAATACGATCACTGAATCAAATAGGTGCATAAGAATATGTGGTGAAAAAAATTGATGGCACCCAGATATCAAAGGATATACAGTCTGGGATGTCAAAGCCTGGAGATAAAGAAACGGCCAACCAGCTGAGAAGTATCCAAGCTCACACAGAAGAAGTACACCAGCCAGTGTGGCTGTGAGGTGTCAAAAGGATCAAGTCTCAGGCATCAAACAGGAAAAAACCATATCATTGTGTATGTACCTTCCTGAGATGGTCACAAAGCACAGGTGGGGACATGAACAAGAGTGGTGAAGATAGCTGGTCGTACCCAGCTATCAAAATATATAATGCCTAAGGTCTTAAAGGCTTAAGGATGACCAAACAGAGTAACAAAGCCTACCATAGAAGAAGCGCACCAGCCGGTGCAACCATGAGAATGGGAAAGAACCAGGTATCAGGCATCAAAGAACAAAAATCATATCATTATGTGCCCACCCCCACCCCCCGAGATGATTGCTGAGGACAAAAGTGTGCAGAGGTAGACAGAGCTGAGGAAATGGATGGCAGCCAGCCACCAAATGATAAAGCAGCTCGTATCTTAAAGGCTTGAAGGTGAACAAGTGGCTATCTAGTGCAGAAACAGCAAAGTCCACATAGAAGAAGCACACAGACTTGTATGATTACGTGAGTTGAAGGTCGCAGATATCAAACATCAAAGAACAAGAATCAAATGGATAAGAATAAGGGGGAAAGCAGGGTGAGGACCCAAGGCCCACTTGTGGGCAATTGGATGCCCCCTTACAGGGGTGTCACGGGGAGAAGATGGGTCAGTCAGGGTACAGTGAGGTAACAATGAAGCATAAAAGTTTTCTCTAGTTCCTGAAGGCTTCCTCCCCCCAACTATCATGGTCCCAATTCTACCTTGCAAGTCCAGCTGGACTGGAAAAAGTACACTGGCAGAGATGAGAGAACTAGAAACACGGGGAACCCGGGGCGGATGAGCCTCTCGGGGTCAGTGGTGAGAGTGGAGTTACTGGATGGGTGGAGGGAAGGTGGGCTGGAGAGAGGGAGCCAACTGTGTGGATCTACAGATTGCCTCCTATCTGGAGGATGGACATAGTGGGGAGTGGGCAGGGGGAGATGTCGGGCAGTGTAAGATGTGACAATACAATAATAATTTATAAAGTAATCAGGACTGGGGGAGGGGAGAGAAAGGACAGAGGGTAAAGGAAGAGAAGCTCATATCAAGGGCCCAAGTGGAAAAGCGGATATTAGGAGAATGTTAATGAAAGCAGGCATGTGAAGGTGCTTGGCACAGTATATATAAGTATGTATTGAACTATGTATGGTGAAAAGTGATGTACGAGCCCCCAATAAAATTATTTAATAAGAATAATAATAGGTAGAAACCATGCTCTAGTTCCAGGAGGGAAACCAACTCTTAAATCAGGCAGTGCTCTCAAACCAAACTGTGGGGAAGCTGCTGAGAACCCAGGGATCAAGGCCATCTTCTTCTGAGTGTAGGGTAGAGTTAACCAAAAAAAACATCAATCAAACATTTGACCTCAGGATGCTTACAAAACCCTCAGGGCATCGGCACAGAAAACTAACTGCTTTGAGTCATCAGGTCCAGGCCTGAGAGATCAAAGATCTGTTTAGGGCAAAAGGAAGTTTTGAATATGGCAGGATTTTCCTGGACATGTTCTAAACAGGAATAATGTAATAGGCCAGGAGCAGCTTAGTCTACTGCCCGCAGCTCTCAGGGACACAGGGCTAGGTACATTGGGTAAGTTCTTCAGGGTTTGCACTGGGGTTGGCCTAGAGAAAACCCACAAGAATGCAAGCTAACCCACAATACAACAACCATAAAGCTGGGGTGAGAGTTGGAGTGAAACTTCAGAGCCAAGAAGACAGATGAGACCTGTCAGAGATTAAAGTAGGGCAATAAATCCCTTGCTGTTCACCTTATGAGTTTTGACGCTTTGACAGAAAGAATCTGATGCAGTATTTTAAAGGACCATCTTCACCCCACGGGGTATGGGGAGAAGAACCAAGGAGTTCACCATGAATAATGACCTGTTATTGGTGCTTTATATTTGAAGATTCTGGCTAAGGATTAAAGACAATCCCAAAGCTGCCCACAGTAAATGAGTCATGAATCCACAAGAAGGGGAAGAAAGAATTACAGAAAGATTTCCTCTGTTTTTATGGGAGCCTCTACAGGTAAAGTAGAGTGTGCATATATGCATTGTACCAAATCTTTGAGACCAAACGTGAAAATATTAAATACTACTATACCTTGGTCTTGGTCCTGGGAATCTCTTTCGGTGGACTAAAATGGTCTTCATCTTATTAATAATTCTATTTCAGGTACTAGAGAGGAACCAGACTCAATTCATGCAAAAGGAATTTGTTTGGTTGATAGGTTGTTTGCTTGCCTACTTAAACCCAACTCTTCTTTAAAACACTTTTTGACAGAAAGCAAAGAACTAATGTGACTGTCGACCCACCACACCTGACTCCTCATTCCTGGTGAGGATCCACGAGAAGAAGAATCACTCCTCAGAAGAGTCAACTAAAACAGTCTCTGAGTTTTCCCAGCCTCCCCAGAGGATAGACTTGATGCTCCACTGTTTTTGTTTCCCTTCTGTGGTATCCGAGGCTGTGATCTCTCAGCTGAAGACTATTATTCTAATGAAAAACACTTCCAGGAAATCAGTCCAGGTCAGATTTAATTTGATGTGGAAAAGCATCCCGAGTGCACATGAGGTCCATCGGGAATCATGATCAGCCTCAGCTTTCAACTACCGAGATCTGAAGATGTCACAGTGCTTTGAAGGAACGAGGGAGGGCTGCTCTCTGTTTTTGTTTTGTTTTCTAATTTCTTATAAGGATAAATAGAAAAGAAGAAAGAGCCATCCTTTCCCTCAGGGGAGAAAATCATTCGGATCCACATAATTACAAATTGTAAATGGACAGCACCTGGTCGTGCACTGAACCTAATGAAGCGCGGGCTCTGGTGGCCACATGCGTCGCTTAGAGTGGCTGGGAAGAACCCAGGCTGCACAGGAAGGGGTGCATCAGCCCTCTGGGAGGGGCCCTGAAACTCGAGCACAGGAGGCCCAGGGGGGGTCAGATAAAGCTTCCTAAATCCACCTCTCCTCTTCCCCACCTGCTCACAAGCTTTCTGCTGAGCCACATCAAAGTAAGGAATCGGATCCTTCCCCTCTGACCACACTTGATATTTCAAGTCTAGCTTCCACTCCCACCCCCACTACCACGTTCCTCACCTTAGCTTGTCACAGGAAACACTTTGCCCCTCTCAGAGCTAATCTTTCTATCTACCATTTCTACCCCAGGAGGTAACAGAAGGCCAGCTTCTTAGGGCAGAGCAAGACATAAGCTGCACCACTCCTGACTTCCAAGATAAAAATGAAATGTTCTTTGTGTTAACAAAATACCAAAGCTTCTTCTCTCTCAGTTCACAGAAGCCTAGCAAAAGCCCCTCCTGACTTGACCTTTTACTGAGCTTAACATTAAAGATAAACAGTTCAGTCAGGCATAAAGTTCCCTCATAGTCACTGCCACCAAGCCGATTTCACCTCAGAAAGGTGGACAAACCTAGGAAGGAACCTAGGGAGATGCCATCTTCTCTGTGCTAAGAAGTTAAAGCATAAAGCCATCTCGGTAACTCTACGACCCTAGAGTAGTTTTAAAAGGCTAGTGGAGAAGGATGCCAGAGGTGAGGTTACAGAACCTAAAATCATTCACTTACCATGAATGCTATTTCCACCTATGGATGGGCTTAATTCAAGCTTGACAAATTTTCAGGTATGGGGAAAATATGACTGTTTGCTGAATTTTCTGTCTTGACCACAAGCATAGAGAGGGGATGTGTTCCCATGGCCTGATAACAAACTGGCCTAAGTCTATCTATTACTCAAGAAAGAGCTCGAGGAAAGCCTTTTCATGCTTCATTGTTAGCACTTGCATAACACACACCCAGTCAGTAAAATTACAAAAGCTGAAGGTAGAAAGGACAAGCTTTCTGCAGCATCTGCTTCGTCGATGAAATCTACAATGAGACCAGCTAGATTAGAGGACACACACCATTAGCTAAGGCAAAAAAAAAAAAACACACAGGAAGAGGATGGGGTTTGGGAAAGATGATCACTTCATTTTCTAAGAAACACTGAGAGAGAATAGACTAGGGCTGGTAGTCAGGGTTCTGGAGAAAAGTCAGATTTGAGAAAAAAAAAACATGAGCATCAAAGTGTTCATGAGTGCCTGAATGGGCTGTGATTTTAGAATAAAAAGGGGACTAAAGGCAGAATTCTGAAGAGTTACAATATTTGAGAGCTAAGTCACCAGACAGAAGCAGCAGTATAATGTCAGTGCTCAAGGGAATTCCCTCAGATTGAACAACAATGTCAAATATCCTGAGCGCTGGCACATATTAAGAATTCAGATGAATCTGACCCTTGGAAGGACTGAAAGTTCTTAAGACAGGCTCAGGGGAACATTAATATAGTTGTGTTGGAATGGTGGAAGGGAAGTGAGGAGCAGATTAAAAATGATTGTGCATTTAGTAACAGATGCTACACAAGACTTCAGTGTCTGTCGAATAATTAATAAAGGAGGAAATAAACACTAGGAAAGAAGCAATTAGAAATCTGTCGTGATTGAATCTGTGACCATCTATTTTAAGATCAGGAGACAGGCATGTGTATAAATGATAATCAGGTACCCCCCAAACTCGAAGATTATTTTAAATTGAAGAAATGCTACCCATCGATATAGTTTTAAAGTGTCTCACAATTAATGCAATAAATCAGATCATTCAATACACTGAAAAGAAAGTATATAATACTTAGGTTTTAAAACTTTGATAATCTAGAAAAGTAGAATGTCAACTTTTCGGGGTTGTTTCTTTTTTTTCCTCAAAAAAGCTGAAGGAACAAGAATCTAAAAACTTTTGGATCCCTATATTTAACAACATGGATTTTAATAAACAGAAAAGACATTCATGATGAAAAGATTAATTAAGATAATCACATGACTCATGGGTTTGTCTCCTAGAGAATATGCAATTCAGAAACCTCCTTCAACCCTCTCAGTTTCCATGAGCTAATGAAAAATGATTAATTTGACTCTATGCCCTAGAGGTTAAGGAAAAATGTAATAAAAAGAAGATAAGTCTCCTTCAAAACAAGATACATCCTCACATGTTTATCTTCTACTTGAGTTCAAAGAGTGGATTTGGGAAAGAAGATGACTTCATTTTCAGAGAGAGAGACTGAAGAGAAAGAAGTCCGGCATGATGATCAGGGCTCCAGAAAAAGGTCAGATTTGAGGAAGCATTGCTGGGGGTAGGGAGCTAACTCTCGAGGGGATCAGTTGAGAGGGGATTTTCATGATTTTGTCACTTAAAAGGAGAGAGAGCTAGAAATAGGTGTCTTATGGTTCTTAAAGAAGTAGAACCCCATATATATTTTGTATTTATATCCATATTCACATTCATATTTATATTTATCAGGAGGAAGGGGAAAGGAAGAGAGGAAATTTTGCAGAGAGAGGGAACTGTACTTCGAATAATTGGCACATGTAAGTTTGGGATTGGAAAATGTAAATTCCATTGATCACATGATCACTAATGACATTAGTCCCAAGATTTATAGATCAGACACAGGAAGAGTGTACAATGAAAAGAAAAAGAGAAAACTACTTATAATCTGGAAGTGAAATGCACTCTAAGTAACTTCCACTTTCAACTGATTGATTGCTTACGTTCCAAAGAATGATTATATTGTAAAAAGCAACTAGTCTAATGTTTGGCCAAACCACTGGCAATCATAGCCTAGCCAATTTGACACAATAAATTAACCATCAAAGAAGGTGATGATGTTGTTAGTTGTTGTTATGGTAGATTAACTCATGACTTCATGTATAACAGAATGAGATTTTCCTGATCCTATACCATCTTCCTGGACATAGATATCTATGTTTGAGTCCATTGTAGTGGCCAATGGGTCAATCTGCTTCATTGTGAATTTCATCTATTTTGGACTCTTGACTTTACAGTCCATGATGTGCAAGTCAACCAAAATATCATCAATTTTGCTTCCAAGGCACATTCTGGTGGTATTTCTTCTAAAACTATTTTTATTCTTCTAGCATTCTACAGTACAAGGGATACATTCTTTGCCAAACTACAATTCATTTTCTTCTTTCTTCCTTTTTCATTGTTTGACTTCCACCACTGTATGAGGGGATTAAATAGCAAGGGCTTGAGTCTGGCTCAGGTCAGTCATCAACGTATACCTTTTAATACTTTGAAGAGGTCTTGTGCAGCATATTTGTTCAATGTGATACATTACCTGATCTCTAGTCGATAGTTGATTACCTGTTTTCTAGTCGATAGTTGATGTCAGTAGTTGATCCTAGTGAAGTGAGATAAGTACCAATTTGGATGCTATCAATAGATAAAAAAGTGTTCAATTTGGCTCTTCTTACCTGTAACTTCACTGCCTAGTCTCATATTTCTGTTCAATTACCTTCCCTAAGATGTTCTGTTCATCCTGTCACTCTGAAGCTCTTACTACTCCAATAAATACCTATTTCCATCCTAACTTCTAGTCACAGAATTAAAGAGTCTCTAAATACTGGTCTTGTTTTAATTATGTGGACTCTTTATTACAACTACACTGACCTTTCCACCAACTCCTATAAAGCTCCATCACAGGATCTTCCAGAAAGATGGCAAGCTAGGCAGCAAGCATGCTACATAGACCCTCTACTACAAAGACACTAGAGACCTACTGAAACAGATATAGTTGATCATTTTGGAACCCCAAGCTTCAAAGGAAAAGATAGAGGGGTGAATTAGATACCAAGCATGAGAAGAAGTTGCTGAACAGAAATTGACAAAAAGGAGACATACAGGTGACTTGTCAGATAGCCCGGTGCTACACGACCATCTTGAACTTTCATAAGCAGACTTCGATGAATACCCCGGTAGCTAAGGACAAGAAAGAATGGGTCCTTCCTTCTTCCTCACACATTTTCAGTCACCAGAAACATGGTCAGTCTGATCCATTCAGTGGCCAGTGCAACCTCTCCCACCCTCCCGCATAGTCCCTGCTTCGCCTCAGGCTGCACTGCATGTTCCTGAATTGGGCGATGAGTGCGCCACCCCAGCGTCTGGAGCCATGGTTACTCTCCCTCATTGTAGTCGTTGTTTTGATAGATGCCATCAGACCCGTTCTAGCCCATAGCAACCCTCTGCACAACAGAACAAAACACTGCCCACTCCTGCACCAACCTCACGATTGTTCCTCTTCTTGAACCCCTTGTTGCGGCCACTACAAGTTGTCCGCTCCTCTCACTGAGGACCTTCCTCTTTTTGCTGCCCTCTACTTTACCAAGCAGGATGTTCTTTATAGGAACTTTCTCTTTTCTTTTTCATCTATCCTTGATTTTAGTGTACGTTCCTTTTTCCTTTCTTCTCTTCAGTTATTAAACATCCCTTATACTGTTAATCTACAAGAATCCTCCTGCTTGTTTGTAAAACGTTTTTATACTTTTAACTACTTCTCTTTTGACTGTTTGTAATTTTTTCTCTTGTCACACACCCTATTTTGGCCCACCCACTGGGAGATATAAACCATGCACACATTGCCTAGGCACATCCATTTTTCCTGCAGCCACACCTGCTGGGAGAGAGCTGCTACCCACTCTGATGTCATCAGATTATTGACTGATGGCTGAACATATCAGCTAAAACTTCTTCAAGTGTGCTATGTGGACAGAAAACAGAACTATACACATTTACATTCTCTACCACACCCACCAGGGTGGTCAGAGGTTAAGATGGAAGCAACACGCAATCGTAAATCAAATACAAGTATGCAAACATCACAATGTCTAAGGCACAGTAGACAACTTCAGTTCAGAAGAAGAAACAAGAGAAACTAGTTGAAATAAATGTTACATGCAATACACAGAGCCAGAAGTCTCTTCTCATTGACATTATTTGATATGGAATTTAAAAGAATTGTATGAAGGCTCCTTTAGTTTTGGTTTTTTTTTTTTTTTTGGTGGGGGGAGGGGCATCACTGCTCTCCGGTGGTGGGAGAAGGAGGCCCAGCCCCACTGCTGGAATTGAACCTCCGTCCCAGTGGGCCGCAGTCCCGCGCACAACCACTACGCCACCGGGGCTCAGCCCCTTTAGTTTTAGATTGAGAGAAAAAAATCATGGAAACCAAAGGAAACAAATAAAACAAAACAAAAAACTTGAGAAAGATCCAGGAAAACACTTCAAGAGCAAACTAGAAAAAATAAATGAAAACTTACAAAACTAAGAAATAGAAATCCTAAGATGAATATGAAGATTTCAGAAATATATGATGCATTGAAAGAGCAAAGAAGCAAAGTTGAATCAATGAAAAGATAAGCTAGGGAGCTTAAAGAAACATCTCTCAATACTAATCTTCTAGATATACAATCCCAAAATTATAACCAAAAAAAATCTAAAGAAAGACTAAGAAATATATGGAACAGTGTGAAGAGGATTATCTGCTGGTGACAGGAATTCCAACATTTTTTTAAATGAACAGAAAAAATTTGCTAAAAGAAAATTCCTTAATATCACCAAAGATGAGAAGTTTTGCATTCAGGAAGTTGAATGAACCCCAAACATGATAGACCCTCCAAATGAAAATCACCACTCTATATCATAATCAAACTTGCAAATACAAAAAAAAAGATCCTGAAAGCAGCTCTGGAAATACAAAAAAAAATTACTTTCAAAGCAGAACCAGTATGACTAAGCTCTGACTTCTCAGCAGGGTCACCCGAATTGAACAGGTTTCAGAATAGTTTCTAGACTAAGAACAGTCTAAAAATTGTCAACGTAGAATCTTGTACCCAGAAAAAAATATTTTCTCAATTCTGTGAGGATTTGATTGACTATCATTACCAAAAATACTCAAATACTATGGCCAAAAAAACCAGCATTGCACAAGCCTGAAACCAATATACCAGAAAATTCTTCACAAAAACCAACACAGAGAGCATCATCCAAAACAACTAATACAGGCAGAACAAAAAAAAAACTAAACATGACACACATACACAATCACTCACAATGTGACCCCAAATAAGGCAAGATGGCTGTAGCTAAGACATACATATCAATAATCTCCCTGCATGTCAATGGACTAAATGAATAGTTTCCTATATGCCAGTGAAGATAACTCCAAAAAGTACATTAAAAACAGTATCATTTATAATAACCATAAAAAGATTAAATATTTAGGAATAACTCTAACTTAGGAATAAAAAAGACTCCTATAGAGAAAATGACATAATATTACTACAAGAAACTAGAAAAACTTACATAAATGAAACAGTACTCCATGTTCATGAATCAGAAGACTAAATATGGTGAAAATATCAATATTATCTAAAACCACCTACATATACAAGGCAATCCCATACAAATCTCAAATACATTTTTTAAAAGAAATGGAAAACTAATTACCAATTATATGGGTAGGCAAACGACCCGGGATAAGCAAAGCACTTCTTAAAAAGAAGAACTAAGTACAAGATCTTTCACGCCCTGACCTAAAACCCAACGACAAAGCCACAGGAGTCAAACCAGGCTGGCACAACAAAAGATAAACAAACCAATGGATCAGAGCAGAAATCCCAGACATACATGAATCAGCCTAAAGGCAACTAATCTTCAACAAAACACCTAGAAATATCCAATGGGAAAAAAACAATCTCTTCAAGAAGTGGTGTCAGACAAACTGAATTTCCATATGCAAAAGAAAAAACAAGACCCATATCTCTCCCCGTGCACAAAAATGAACTCAAGATGGATTAGTAACCTAAATTAAATTAAAATCCCAGAATAATCAAGATCATCAATGGGAAAGCTGGAACAGACTTAAAGGGCCCTTAAAGAGCGTTCATAGACTACTAAGTCTAATGAAGGAGGCACACATAGCAGAAGACAAGATGGATGACTGGGACATGTTGAAATTACATCAAAAGACTTCATCAAGAGACTAAAATGAGTGCCCACAAATTGGGTGGGGGGGGAGTTTTCAACAACATATCAGACAAGGGTGTAAGTACCAAAATATATGAACTCTACAACAGTTCGATAATAACAAATGAGCCCATTAAGAAGTGGGAGAAGGACATGAACAAGCAGTTCATCAAAAATAAAGTACAAATGTCTAGCAATTACATGAAAGAATGTTCATGATCACTAACCATTGGGAAGACACAAATTGAAACAACAATGGGATACCACTTTGCACCCACAATGCTATCCCAATTCAAAAAACAGAAAACAACAAATGATAGAGATGATGTAGAGAAAATGGAACTTGTATACACTGTTTGTGGGCTTGTAAATATATATAGCCACTATAGAAAAAAAACATGGTGATACTTAGAGCTACTGGGAAGTAAAATTCCACACAATCCAGCAATACCACTACTTAAGCACACATGCCAAAGAAATGAGACACAAGGCAAGTGAATGTATGCTCTTCCACATTCACAGCAGCACAATTCACAGTAACAAGAAACTGGAAGCAGCCCTAATGTCCAGAAGTGAAATAATGGAAACTATGATACATGCACAAAATAGAGTACTAGGAATCTCTAAAAACAATGATGAAATACTGCCTAGCACTGAAAGACCATTACACTGAGTGAAGTCACTCGATTTCAAAAACCAGATCTTATATGAGTCCACTACTGTAAGGATAAACACCAAGTAAACAAATCTTAGGGACCAAATCCCAAACCAAAGGGGCAGAAATTCTGCCTACTCATCATGAGCCATGCATTCATAAGAGGAGATCTCATAGTGGACGAGGCCACTACTGAAAGAAGAAGAGAAAAGGAAATGATGGTCCGCTTATTGCTATACAACACTTAGTCAAGGTTACAACCAATCAACAGGTCCTCCACAGAAATGAGAGGAGAGCCATGCTGGTAGGTGAAGTCAGAACTAGAGGAGGGGAGCAGCTACATTTCAAAGAAGGCCCTGATATTTCTGTTAGCAGATATGGTGGGTACATGGGAAGGAGCAACCTCACATTGGGGAAGGGATACTGAACAATAATATAGAGAACCTAAGGGGAGAACAAAGGTAGTTTTAAGTTCCTAGGATGACACTTTGAATAAGTTTCTTCCCCATCCTCCATGAACCACAACACCTCATGGATTGCAGCTTGCAGTTGGACTATACTCACATAAATTCCTCATATCAACAGTACTGTACAACAGTGGATAAATTTCAGTTGTTATTGATGCAATTGCCTTATACTACAAGGGGATGATTGACAATGTTGTTGTTGTTGTTGTTGCTGCTGTTGTTGTAGGGTATTTTCTCCTTTTCATTTCTAGTTTGGTTTGTTTGTATTTTCTTTGGGTGTTATTCTTGTTGGTTTTGGTTTTGTCATAAGATGACCTCCAAAGTAAGCCAGAACTGTTCCTATTCGATGGATAAGCAGATGGATTCTGGGATCCCACTTAATTTTAATCCCCAATCCAAGAACAGTTCATTCTTATAACACAGCCTTGCTCGATACGCAACCTCAAGCACATATCACTGAAGATAAGGGTGCAAAGCATGGTGAAGAAAGCAGATGGTGCCTGGCTGTCAATTGGAATGGCTTCTGGGGCCCTAAAAGCTTGAATTCAAACAAACAGCCATCTAACTGAGGCATCACATGGAAAAACACACCAGCTTATGTGATCCAAAGATGACAATAGCAAAACGGAAATATGACCAAGGGAAAATTGACAGAGCTTAAATTGTGAACAACCAATTTATAGAAGACTATGGAAAACCATGGGAGCTCCAAGTCTATCTGCAAGTCAGATTATGGGTCTGACAGATTCCCTGTGGCCATAGCTGAGGGGCTCAAACGGCTTTAGTGTCAGAGAGAGACAATTATAAACTGAATAATCATGGTGGATCAAATTACACAACGTATAAAGTTTTAAAATTTCATGTTGTTCCATGACAGAATTTCTTCTATGGCTTATTAAATACTGTTGATGGTATTTTCTTTCTTACTCTTTATTTTTATCTTTATGTTATTATTATTATTATTATTATTATTATTACTTTCTTTTTCTTGTTTGTTTTTTCTTGTTTCTGTTAGGTTTTCCAGAAGGAATTGATGCATAGAGACAATAAGTGATGCAGAGGGGTGGGGAGGAGGAGGGGGATGTAGGAGCAAACAACGAATTAGGGAGGACCACTAGAACTGATTGTGATGATGGATACACAACTCTTTCTGGAGGTTACTTGACAATGTAAGTGTGTGATATAAGAACTTTTTATCAAGAAACGTACTAAAGAATCAGAAACCAATGTTGATGAATGGATGAGAAAAATACCTTATACATAGCTTCGATGCATTGTCAGATACTGTAAAACAATCAAGTTGCATTAAATTAGAGAAAGAATGCAATCCTCTATGCCACTTCTAGTAAGCCAAAGGCCCTAGGGCTCAGGAGAAAGGGGCTAGGAATGGCGCCTGCAAGGCCTCACCAGAGGATAAAATTTAAAGGCAGACAACTCTCTTTTTTTTCACTGATTTTATTGGGGGCTCTTACAGCTCTTTTAACATTCAATAAATCATTTGTATCAAGCATATTTGTACACATATTGCCATATTCATTTCCAAATATTTTCTATTTGAGCCCTTGGTATAAGCTCCTCCTTCCCCCTACTTTTTTTTATAAATCATTTTACTGGGGGCTCATACAACTCCCATCATGATCCATACATATATCAATTGTATGCAGGCCACATTTACACACTTGTTGCCATCATTACTCTCAAAACATCCTCCCTCCTCTTAGGCCCCCAGTACCAGCTCCCCATATTTCCCTTCCCTCCCCTAGGCCCCTCCCCCATGAACCCTTAATAATTTACAAATTGTTATTACTTTTTCATATCATATACAGTCTAATGTATCCCTCACTCACTTCCTTGTTGTCCATTCCCCAGGGAGGAGGTTATACATAGATCCCTGAAATTGATTCCCCCATTTCTATTCCACCATCCTTCCACCCTCAGCTCTTAAGACCAGAATCTTCAATATTCAAATACTCAGCTTGATGTCTTACCAGCTTTGTGACTGAACTATAATTTGCTTGTACAGACTACATCAGATCTGTCAAATGCTTAGTGTCTGGCATAAGGTAGGAGTGTAAGAAAAATGAATCATTCTTATTAATATTTGTTTAGTACCTCACATTAGCATTACATATTCTCTACCCTATAGTTTCTAAATCAACTGTGGTGTGATCATAGACTCAGTGGCTCATTTTATAAATATCAATTTGTGGACCCCAGAGCCAGTGATTTTAGTCTATTTGGCCCAGGAAGAGGAGAAGAATCTGTGTTTCTAGAAAGTGCTTCAGGTAATAATGATGTGTAGCCATGGTTTGAAATCCCTACTAGAGCCAACGTACATTCATTCCCACATATGTACAAACTCACATGCACACAAACAGGCATGCACTCATTCACCCAGTACATTCAAATCTACCAAAAGAATTTTTAAAATATAATTTGAAAAGATAAAAAAAAAATCTCTGATCTCACATGAAATAGGGGAGGGCCTTCAAATATTTTATGGGACATTTTCATTGACTTTTCATTTTCTTTTTTCCACAAACTTTTTGGAAGCTTCTCATATGAGTTGATTGGCTTATTGTTACCCTAGCCTCTATTAAGGATTGGAAGTGGCCTAAGGTCCTCACTATCTCATGAGTAAACTGAGAATATCTCCTATGACTTCTAAAACAAATGCTCTTCTTCTTCTTCTTGTGCCAACCCAAAGCAACCCTTTGCACAAAAGAAGGAAACACTCCATGGTCTCGGGACATGCTCATAATGGTTCCTGTGCCTGAACAGAGGAAGGAATTGTTCTCCAGCACTCTGGAAAGACTCATGTGGTGGAATGCGGTGGAGAGGTCTGGCATCTGGACATGCATTCCCCGGGATGGCACACATCTGTCTCTATGGGACAACCAGAAGACTTTCTTCCAGTTCCCCTCCAGATGTTTGAGGATGTGAAGATAGAGCCCAGAGGCTGAACAATTGATCAGGTTTCATCAACTAATTTAAACCCAAAATCCAGCAGAGTGCTTGCTGAATTCCTGAGGCTCATCATTTCAATATGTCCAGGCTTTGACTTAGAAGGTACTGCCACATAGTCCTTTAGCTTAACCAAACTTAAGTTAAACCATAGGCTTTTTCATTCCCTCCACTTTACACACACACACACACACACACACACACACACACACACACACACCAGAACAAGCATGAAGTGACTGTCTTGGTATACACGTACAAAGGAACATCCAGGAGCAGGTAGATCAATGAACAGTTATCTGGCTTCTGCATAATTCAAATTATGCTATTGTCATTCAAATTCCCAGCCTATTTTGCCTTCTTGAGATTGTTAAAATTTAATTCAAAAGCCAAAAATGTATGTTGGCTGGGCTTAAAGAGAAACTGTCAATTGCAAACACATGGCTTAGCAATGTTTCAGATGCCAGGGGGCCATTTGGTATTGTTGATTAAGTGGAATAATCACAAGAAACATCACTCAAATTCCTTGCCCTTGCACACAAAGACATGCAAAAATTAAAAAGATATATTTTTTCAAAGCACAAAGTAAAATATCTGTGATGAGAATGTTTAACGGTGCTAATATGGAAACTAAATTTTGGATAGGATTTTTACAGACATCAATGAAAAGCTGCTGTATAAAACAAGATGATGTGCAATTAGGATGGTGTTAGCTTCGTGTGCAATTTGGGAAATTAGGGAGCTTAAAATTAAGGCCATAGACAACTCAGCACAAAGATACTTTTAGGTCATGAAGCAAATTAAAAAATGCAAACTTCTTTGCAGGAGACACGTCTGTTCCATCCGTCAAGGATGCCTGTGGGTACCACACTGGAGCCAAAGAAAATGCTCGTACTGAGGAAAATCAGACACCAGTCCTAGGAAGGACAAGGGGGAGGGTGGCCCGAGATTGCCTACACACCGCCCACAACATTTCAGGTTGGAAACACTTTTTTATTAGCAAGGAGCCAAGAGACTTAATTTTTCCAAGTGACTCTGAAGAGAGGAGGGATCTTGGCAGCCCCCGTTCATCGATGGGGAAATTTGACACAGAAGATTGTTCACGTTCATGCGTCAAATGAAAATGGGCTTCTCAGAAACCCCTGAAACAGTGGCTGGTAGGCTATTAGACCATTCTGTATTCTTGAAGTTTGTGTGGTAGTGACCCCCAGCACAATAACTGGAGGTTGGCAGCATCAGGAGAGACGAAACTGGCCCAAGATCGAGCTCAGTTCTTGACTTTCCTGTCAACTTCTAATGGTTCACCCAATCACCCTGAGTCTCCATTTCCTTTCCTATCCTTTGTTAAGTAAATATCTTTTGCAAGAGGAATTCCCAGAAGAGATATGCTTCATTTCCTCTTCCTTCATTCTTGTGCATAAGCACTGCTCCCACTAAAGAAGTCATTTGCATATGAGCAACTTCCCAAAGTCCTTGGCAATGTAAGACTGGGCTGAGCAAGTGTCTAGAGACGGTGGGGTGGGCTGCATGGTGCAGACCACGAGGCGGCCTACAGGGATCTCCTGCCACTTCCTTGTGGTTGAACTGATTCCAACTCAGGTGGAGCTGACCGGGCGAGTAGAACTGTCCCATGGAGTTTCTGAGCCTGTAAATTGGTACGAGAGCACGTACCCTCCTCTCTCTCCCAGGGAGTGGCTGGTGGGTGGAAATGCTTTCCCTTATTGTTTGAGGCCAATGTTTCACCGCCACATCATCAAAGCTCCTGAAAGGCATTATGTGAAGTTTTTTTTTTCTTTTTCTAACCCATTGTATAATTTTTTCTGCATTTAAGTTTATTAAAGAATAAACACTGAGCCCCGGTGGTGTAAGTGGTTGAGTGCGGGACTGTGGCCCGCGGACTTGGCAGTTCAAATGCAGCAGCGGCTCTCCAGCAACAAGGCTGGGTAGCTCCCACGACCACCAGAGGGCAGTGATGCCCCCCCCAAAAAAAAAAGGAATAAACACTTTACCCATACAACGTAGAGGCACTGTGACCCCAGCACCAAAATTGTCTATGAAACATCCAAGCCAGAAAACTTCAATGAATATAGCAGGGACTTGCATGAATCTCTGCCCGGGGAGTCCCTATGCCCATGGACTGGTTAAAGATGGGACATCCTGCAGTAAAGAGAACATCTTGATTATGTTTGCTGAAGAATTTTCCAAATATTTTATCCCTGCCTCATCTTTCCTTTTATGGGATGCTCGGTGTATATTGAGAAATTCCGGCAAGTAGTGAATAATATTAGAAAAGAATTTGCAGGTTAACAAGAAACACTGCTTGGTTTCAAATATGAAATATATGTAGAGGTAGAGGATGATGGGTATTCTCAACTGTTTTTCATTTCTGGGTAGATCCACCCTGGATCTTAATTTTTATTTCTCCTTATCACCTCCCTGAAGAGAAAAAGTAAGCAAACACTCCCTAGTGAGATTAATTAAATAAGAAGATATAAGATGTTGTTGAGTAGTATTGAATTTTGATACTACTGATATTCTTTTCACCCCTCAAGAAATTATTTTTGCTTCTTGGGAGACAATATTTCTGCCTCTGAAAATGTACACTTTAGTAAAAGCATTTTTTTAAATAAATGTGCTGGCCTTAAAAGGAATACATTGGGCCACATTCTTTTGCTAGGACAGGTGGCAGGAGGAAGGTATTGGTGAGGTGGCAGAAATTAAGATTGGGTCCTATTGTTTCTATAGATTCTAAATAATCCAAGAGTGACATACCGAGATGTAATGATTATTAATGTAGAGAGGTGAGTCAGGATAAAATTTAGGACATAGTTTTCAAATGTTTAGCTAAGGAACATCGGAAAATTTACTCAACCTTCCCAGGTGTCACATTCTCAAACTATTCATTGGGAATGGAAACACTTCACTGAGGTGCTATGAATATCTAATAATATAATACATGGGAAGTTCTAAGGAAATTCAGAGTACCTAATTAACTTTTATCTGATCTTCCATTAATTCATTTTTCATTATAACATTATTAACTTGATTACTTAAATTTAAGTATGTCAGTATGTGGTAAGAAACACTTTTAATCTTTTGTTTCTAATATTTTTCCTGGGGATAAGGGGTAACTCTTTTCTTTATGGAAAGATATACTTTAAGTGATTTTTTTATTAGTCAATTTGACATACTGGGAAGACTTACATGTGGTTGTGATGCTGGAAGTCACATCACCAGTATTTCAGGTACCAGCAAGCTCATCCGTGCTGGACAGGTTTCAAGAGAACATCTAGAGCAAGACAGATGCAGGAACATGGCATGGCAATCTGCTTCTTAAAATATATATATCCTGTCTTTATTATGAACAGAAGTGGAATATTTTCTAGAATAGTGCTGGTGCATTGGTCAGTGAGAACATCACTATAAGGAAGACCAGTTACTATGCCTTCTATTGAACTGTAAGCACCAACTACTAAAGACAAAGATGGAGAAATTAAAGATTTCTACCAACTTCTGCAGTCTGAAATTGATCTCACATGCAATAAAGATGCATTGATAATTATTGGTCAATGGAATGCAAACATTGGAAATAAAAAAAAGAAGGAAAATATGGTCCCTTTAGCTTTCTCTGTCTTGGTTGTGTGTATATTTAACGATCATACTTCAACTTCTTGAGAAGAGATGCTCTGCATGAGAACCATGAGGCTGGAGTGAAAAGGCTTCAGGTCTTGAAACCCCTAAAAGACTATTCGATTGTGTTCTAGAGGGTCATTCAGAGGCAGATCATCTCCATGGCAGTCATGTGATTTGGGGGTCTTTGGTCTTCCCAAGCATGTCTCACTCTGAAAAAGCTAAGGAAACACTTGAATCAATTTCCAATATTGAGGTTTTCTCTGGATTTAAAAAAATGAAAGATGTAAAAAACATTAAAAGCAAATAGAATCAGCTTATCACAGTGAATATATCATAAAGAATTAGTTAATGTTTCAATATTTCAAGAGGTAGTACTGAGGGACTTGAAAGGAGGCCAAGCTTCACTGGGGACAGTGGTGTTAAATAAGGCTCCAAATAACAACAGGTTATCAATTAAAATGTTTCAACAAATGGCTATCGTGTTGGAAGTGCTCACTCCTCTATACCAAGATATTTACCAGAAAACTGACTACCTTGTTAACAGACTAGAAGAGATTCACTAAAAGAGACCCAACAGGATGTGAAAATTATCAATTTCATTAATATCACACACAAGTAAAATTTTTTCCGAAGATATGCAATACAGTGAACTGCCATAATTAGCAGAAAGCCTGAAACAAAGACTATCATTACTGACATCAGATGGATCCTGGCTGAAATGTAAAATACTGGAAAGATATTTACCTGTGTTTTATTGACAGTGCAAAAAGCATTATTCAACCATAAAGAGAATGAGTAGTCTGCATATATTGTAAATGTTCCAGAACTCTTCATACTCATGTGGGATCTATACACAGACTAAGAGGCAGATGCTTAGATATAAAGGGATACATTTTGAGTATTTTAAAATTAATAAAGGTGTCTCCTTTCTATAGTTTTTCAGTACATACACTCAGCAAAAATACAAGAAGTTAGACTCTATGAAAGAAAACACAGCACTAGGACTGGAGAAAGATACATAGACAAACTGCAATATGCAAATGACAGAACCTTGCTTGCTGGTAGCTATGAAAACCTGAAACACAGTGAAAAGGTCAAAGACACAACTGTCCTTCATGGTAGATTATAGCTCAACATAAAACAACAATGTTGGGCTGAATGCGGGATTGCGGCCCATGGGCTTGGCCGTTCAAATCCAGCGGCAGCTCTGAGGAGCAGCACTGGGTAGCGCCCACAACCACCAGAGGGCAGTGATGCCCTCCCCCAAAAAACAAATAAAACAACAATGTTCACAAGTGTGATAAGCAACAGCAAAACAAATGGAGATGGTATTAACATTATAAAGAATTTCATTGTGGTCCAATCTATAATTAAGAACCAAAGAATCAGCAACCAAGAAATCAAGTGACATATTGGATTGGGAAAATCTATTACAGAACACATTTTGAAAGTGTTAATGAACAAAGATGTCACTTTGGAGACTAAGTTATGTCTCATCCAAACCATGGCATTTTCAATGGTCTCATATGTTTGAGAAAGCTAGACACTGAATAGGAAACCTAAACAAGGATAGAAGTCTTATAACTGTGGTTTGGAGGGAGAATATAAAATAAATTATGTGACAGGGACAGGACAGGGGCTTCTGGCTGCTAAGGGAATGGATACTCTGTTTGCTAGGAGTGAATAGTACCGCATATACTCATGTGCATTTTTAATGCAGTTTTTGTGGTAAAATTAGGTGTCTCAGCTTATAGTCAGGTCAGCTTATAGTCAAGTAAATACAGTATGTCTGTCCAGGGAGAGAGCATTTTGCCTGCTCAGAATGCAAATAAGGACCCCAGACATAAATGTCTCAACTTTGAGGTCAGGTTGGATGGACATCCTGAGATAGCTTACCCAGCTCTCTAGAAGACTTAAGACATCCCGACAGAGATTTGTAACCTGAGATAAATTACAAAGAAACATGTAGATCCTAAGTAAGAAGCCAGGAAAGTGGCATCTATGGAGCTACAAGCCTATCCTTTACGCCTTCAAAAACAAAGGACATTCCCTTAGACCCCGTCTTCTCTCATCTCTTCTGAGAGACTGGCTTCATCTCTTTGAAGTGCTTCTGTGCTTAAATGAACTTTCGCTCAACTCTGCTTCTCCATGTGTGAGCACTTGAGTGTGGCTGGTCTACGGGTCCTCAGAACCCACCTGCCTAGATTCCTTTGTGGACAACCGCCCCGTATCTGCAGCAGGACCAAGCATTCTTCCGTGAGACATCATGGAGGCCCATCCGGGACAGAGGAAACTGACCGGGTTTCTGAGGTTCCGAAAGTAAGCCATTGGGGAGATACACCTCCCCTGCTGCAAGTCTGGAGATTTCGTTTTGATCTGCTTTCTCTCACTTTCTCTCGTTAACTCACGCTCCCTCCCTCCCCATCCCTCTCTCTTATGAGACTGAGAGAAGGTATTGCCCTCGCCAGTCTGACGAGCCTGGCTAATGAAACCTTGAGGCAGTGGGTTGCTCATTAGTCTGAATAGGACACTGAATTCGATTGTTTATAAATCCATATGTGCCTGGTCTGAAAAGAGTTGATTATGTTATGTTCAGAGGTGAACTCCGTTGGTCACTGTCTGTCCAGGCCTCATTCCCACAAGAGAAATGACACCAGCTCTAGGTATAACGTCCAAAGACATCTCAGGAACATACTAGTAGCACGTTACCCGAACTACTACACGGAGCCCTGTGAAGTGAGGAGAGACCTTTGTTTGTTTGCTTTTTTTTCTTTCTAGTCCTCAAGCTGAAATGTCTCTGATCTCAGATTTTTCACTGCTTATTCATCAGTGTCTCACTAAGATGGACCTTACCAGCCCTATTGAGTGGTAAGAGAGTCAGAGGGGAAATTATCGTTACTCTGTGAATTCTGTAATGAATTACTGGATGCTTTGAGAGCCATTACGTTAGAAAGCTGGGATAAGAGCCTTCAGTGGGAGGTTTTCAAGGGCTGGATACCCTAGCTCAGGAAGAATTACTTGCAGTCTTAAAGAAAGCCTGCACTAAGGAGACCGATCATCTTGGCTTTTACTGAACTCTTGAGTTTACCTGTGGTTGGGTGTGGGAAGTACTTAAGTCTTATTGTTGTTCTATAACTCAGGGTATGGCCTTACACCGATCAACTACAAAGCCCAGGATAATAGGTCATCAATTATGGAAATACTGGGGAAGAGAAATCTCTTAAGAGTTTGTTAGTCCTGCCTGTGGCTGGTGGGCATTTATCTAGACTTAATCTGTTCCAGTTAGAGGAAGCTAGAAAATATCATTAGCATGGCCCTGTAAGTTTGGCCCTCCTGAAAGGAAGCTGGCTGTGGAGAAAAAGGGAAGGAGCTAGGCGGTCTGTACCCAGCAGTTTCTGCCTGAAGAGGGGGCACAGCCTTCCCAAGCGAGAGAAGGGACATTGTCAGAGGGGGCCATCCCAGAGTGCCCTTCCAGAATTAATTTGTACTGGACTCCTCTCCTTAGGATGAGGGTTCCTGGAACTCAATCACATTTATCTGTCCACATTATCATATCGTCAGAGATTGACCATATTCCATAGGATGTCTCTGAAACCCTGGAAAACCCCAGAATTCTCTTCCAATAGCTCAAACTGGAAGAAAAGTATTTCCCTTTGTAACACTGCCTAGCCTTTATATCAACTTGGAGATTCTAAGGCCTGGTCAGCCAATGGATCTCGGGGTTACAATACTAAATTGCAGTTAGACTTGTCAAAAGGAAGGCAAATCGAGTGAAGAACCTTACGTATATGATCTCTTCTCCTTAGCAAATATAGAAGCCTGTGCAATAGTTGTTTTCCTAATGGTCCAAACCCCTGAGAAGCATCTTCCCACCAACTGCTCCCTTCTCTTAGAGGCTAAGTATCAGAACTGACCAACAAGAACATCCCCAAGGAGGATTCTAGGCAGCTAGCTTGGGACAGCTTTGGAGGAGCAGTGACTTGAGAGCCTCAAGTCATGCAGATACTCTAAGTCTGCCTATAGGAGGGAACAGAACCAAAGAAGGGGAAAGAGAAAGATGAACACTGAGAGAGCTCATTGCTGGTCACTGCAGACACCTGGTCCATCCATCCTCTTTATGTCTACTGTCTGCTTGGCAGGAATGGAAATTCAAGTGAAGCTCCAGCTGAGGAGAGGGATGTTCAAGATTATGTTCAGATCTGACTTATAGAAGAAATGAAGGCTATTCAGATTAAACCTGTGTATTATGCAAAAATGAATCAAGGTGGTCCAGGACCAGCATAAGAGCCAAGCAGTTTTCAGAAACCACAAATTAAAAGATTTACCAATATTAATCTAGACACATCTAAGGAGGAAGTTGTTGAATACCCATTTTACCCATCAGTCTACTGCAGAAATTTGCAGGAAACTCCAGTACAAAACCATGGGATCCCAAAGTGACCCAGATGAGCTCCTAAAGACAGCTATCTTAGTGTACACAACCAGGATTTAGAGAAGGAGAAGAAAGAGCACCAAAAAACCAGAATTATTGGAACTTCTTTTGTAGGCAAAGTTAGCCCAACATCTCTCCAGGGTGATGACTTGGTCCAGCCTCAGGGAGTGACAGCTATAGGCACCCTGGTTGTGTCCAATGGGAGCGTCATAAAGAGGACCTCCCCTAAACACAAGCCTCTCTCTACCTGTTTCCAGTGTGGGATCCCAAGATCCCCATCTCAGAAGTGTCCCACGAGGGTCTTGGTGGTGACAGATGCTGTTGACTGATAGGTCCCAGGGTCCCCAGCTTCCTCCAGCAACACTGTTCACATCAAACACAAGGAGCCATGAGGATGTGAGGGCACCGCCGGATAGTTTATCTGGTTTTGCTGGACGTGAGAATGACTTATTTGGTATTAAAATATTTTGTGACCCTTTGACTTCCTCCTACGGCCATGATGGTGACTTTATTAGACTGCCAAGAGGTTCGTTACCACAACTCAGTCCTGTATCTGGAGGGTTCTGTATTTTCACATCGGTCTTCCATTGTTCCTGAATCTCTTGCTGCTCTTTAGAGCAGAAGGATTTGTTTTGTTTTGTTTTGTTTTACTTAAATTAGGAGCTCAAATGACCCTCACATCTGAACCTAGCAGGCTGTTAATTAATAAAACCTCTGAGGGAGTTGATTTCCCACAAAACCTCCATGCTTGCTCCAGGGGACTCCGTCAAGTGTCCCCAAAGGTAGATGACCTGTTAAGTTGTCAATATTCAGTCTTATGATGCTTCTGTACAAGATACCAAAGCTGTGTCATGTCATATTTCTTAAAAGAAAGGGGATTTAAAGTGTCCAAAGAAAAATCACAGTTGCTCTTTCTTTCTAAAATAAATCCTCGGTATTATCTACAGTCCCCAGGATTTACTTTAGAACCAGGAAAAAGGAAACTGTTATACACAGAATCAAAGCCATTTGTTCTATCTCTAGCCCAAGAACTACGAAACTGAAAGAGTTGGGGGAGTGGGGCATAACTGGCTATGGTAGAATCTGGATTCCCACGTTCAATAATATTGCTAACCCTCTTCATGAGGTCCTCAAGAGAGAGGAATTAGAAAGGCAAATTAGAACAGTGCCTATAAAAAGGCCCATAAGCCTCTCAAAAAGGTCTGAATGAGAGCTTCAGCACTAGGTCTGCCTGACAGAGAAAAGCCCTTTTCCCTCTCTGTTACAGAAGCAGGGGTGGAGGAGGAGTCTCAGTATGTTGCTCCAATTTGTAAAACCCTGGCTACAACTGTCTGGCACATCTATCTGTCTAAGAACCTAGACACCATTGCAGCCGGTTGCCTCCACTGCCTGAAGGTAGGGAAGGTAATGAAAGAGGCTCCCAAGCTGAAATCTGTGGGGAAGGTTACAATCAGGGTTTCAAACTCCTTATGGTCCTTGCGATTAAATCAGGGAAGTAGATGACTCTCCAATTCTAGAATTGCCAAGTACCAATTAATTCTGCTAGAGAACCTATATGTAGTTTTGAAAGTGTGCAACACCATTAATCCAGCTATGCTTACCCTGGATCCAACAGCTAGAAAATCAGATGCTAATCATGAGCACAATTATGAGGAGACTTTGCAGTGCACTAATGCTGAGAGGCCAGATTTAAGAGCCCATTAGAGAATGCAGATGGTGTGTGGTTTGCTGATGGCAGAAACTCAGTCATAAGTAGGAGAAAGCATGCAGGCTATGCTGTGGGATCCCTCACAAAAGTAACTGAAAGCTTGGCCTCCGGGTCCTTCACTCCAGAAGAGAGAACGAATTGCCTTCACAAGAATGGAACTGATTAATGAAAGGCTCAAGTAGAAAGAAAATTGTTTGAAATAATGATGGCAACATATGTACAAAAGTGCTTGACACAATGGATGGATGGATGGATGGATGGATGGATGGTCATAAGAGCTGTATGAGCCCTGACTAAAGTGATTTTTAAAGTCATTCCATCATCACCACTGAATCCCTACACAAAACAGACCATATTTTTCATATAGGGAACTCTCCTCCTGGATCAGACAGTTTCAGGTCATGTTTGTCTCTTCAGGCCATCATCACGCCAATGGAGGATTGAAATAAAGCAACAGTTAAAAACTAACAGAGGGCAACATCCTCTTTCAGCTTCAGTAAGAGACCAGTGTGCTCTTTGATGATTCATTTTCCCTAACAGACCGAGAGTTAAACAATCATCGGGTCAGGAAGAGAACAGACTGTAGGTCACAGCCTCCTTTTCAGGAGGAAGCAGCCTGGTCTTTATCCCGGTCCTCAAAAGAATTCAAGGTCTAATTTTCTTCAGGGATGAATGACAGGAACAAGACAGGGAGTGCTGCCTACTAAAGGAATGACCATTCTGCTTGCTAAGAATGAATATTCTGTGTGTTAAGAGAGGGAACACTCTTTTTGCTAGGGACAAATTGTATGTTTGGTAATGGAGTGAATATTCTTCTTGCTAAGAGAATAAACAATGGACCAAGAGAACAAGCTTAGTAAATGTCTCAATGTTCAGGCCAGGCTGGATAGGCATCCTGAGACATCATACCCAGATTTATATGCTAAGATAAGACTCAAGACATCCTGCCACAAACTTGTAGCCTGAGATAAATCAGAAAGAATTATGTAGAAGACCCAAGGATGAACTTAGCAACTGATTAGAAAGTAGTTTTTGAGCAGAGATGTCATGCTGTGAGGATATACACAGGTTTCTAAACCCCGGAAGAAGATTCTGCCTGGCTCAGCTCCCTGCAATATGGAACCTGCCGGGATAACCACCCATCATCATGTCTGACCAGGAGGCAAAACCTTCAACTGAAGACTTGGGTGATTAGAAGGAAGGAGCATGTCTCAATCTCAAAGTCATTGGACAGGGAAGCCGTGAGATTGACTTCAAAGTGAAATGACAACACAGCTCAAGAAGCTCAAAGAATCAGACTGTCAAAGGAAGGGAGTTTCAGTAAATGCACTCAGATTTCTCTTTGAAAGTCAGAGAATTGCTGATAATCACATGCCAAAAGAAATGGGAATGGAGAAAGAAGATGTGATTGCAGTGTATCCAGACAAACAGTGCGTCATTCAACAGTTTAGGAGTCCTTTTTTTCCCCCTTAACCTTTTTTATATTTTTAAAAATAATTATTTTGTAATGTGGTTCTAAACGGAATTGAAAACCTACGCCTCTCTTGCAAACATCTGGCATTTTGCATCCTAGGGCTCATTGTTCATTAGTTTTGTTCTCGTTGTGCTGACGTTTGGTGATCAAGTCTAGGTCCCCTTCATAATTTCCCTTCTCTTCTTAAAAATTATGTGTGCACGGGGAGGTCGCCTTGTCTGGGACTGTGCGCTTGCGGGCTTGTGGGGTAAATAAGACCGACCATGGCAAGTGTTCACAATAACTTTCCAATTGGCCCTGAAGTGCTGGCATGTGATTGCATCACTCCTGAGTTATGGCTCACAGTGAGAGATGGAAGCTTTCCAGAGAACGGGATGGTGGGAAAATGATCATCCCTTAACTTTGGGAACTCCTTTAAACATTTGCGAGCCTGGACCAATAAAAGAGGAATATCCAGTTGGAGTCATGGTGACAAACCATAAAAATAATGACTAACTCTAAAGATGGCTTTTCTGAAGAGGCAAAGGATTCTAAGGTGAAAATGAAAATGTTATCATAGTTCCCAGAAAAGCTCTAAATTACATTAGCAATTAATAAAGCTCTTCATGCAGAGGTGTATTCAACAAAACACTGTTCTTTTTTTATTTTATTTGTACTTTGGGGCCTGGGATATGGGTTTTAAATTGACATTGTATCAGCTTCATTAAAATAAGCAAAAATATTTGCAAAAATTTTACTAATGCTCATTTTCTCTTTAGTTGTATAGAAAAAGTAAAATTTTTAAGTCATTAGATTTTCCTGGATAATACTGGAAGTTATTGTTTATACATGGCACAGGTATGCTTTTTCTTCAGTACTGTAAAGTGATCATGTAATGACTTGAAACACTATAAGTTGCTGCAGTGTTTTCCAGATCAGGATTTCCAGATCAGGATTTAAATAAGACCACAAGATTGTTTTAAATGTTAGTTTTCTGGGTTTAAAAAAAAAACTTGATGATATATACTGCATATATACTATGTAATTATAAAAAAAAATGAAGAATGCCAAACTTTTTTTTAAGAAAGTGGTTTTAAAATTGTGCCTTTAAAAATCAAGGAATCTTCCCCTAGACAAAGTCCACTCTCACTTCATGAGGGAGACCTGCTTCGCTCTCAAGAAGAGAAGCATATCTTATCTACTCTTAAAGGGTCTTCTCTCAACTCATGAAGGGGACCCACTTCCTCTCTTAGAAGTGTTTCTATACTTAAATAAACTTTGGCTTAACTTTTTGAAGCTTCCTGGTGTGAGTGTCCCTTACCTCTGACTCCTTACAAACCCCATGAGTGGAGCTTGCTAGTTCCTGCATGGACAACAGCACAGTGCTGGCAGCAGGAACAGGCATTCCTCTGGAGGATCAAAGGTCACACGATGGACTGACAGAGAATAAACTAATATAGCCAGAAATGTAGCCAAAATGCTCATTGGAAGCAATGATAGCAATATTTTTCTTCCATATGTTGACTGTGTTATCAAGAGGGATCAACCTTTGTAGAAGAATATCAATCAAGGGGGTACCCAAAGAAAACCTGGGAATTTCTGCCCACCCCCCACAAAGCTATGTATTTAATTTTTTTTTTTACAAAACAACTTTATCACCTTCAAAGTATTCTCCATTACACTTAATACATATGTCAAATCTGTGATTCCATTCTTGGAAACATTTTTCAAGCTCCTCTGTTTGGATGGCTGAAGCACCTCCCTCATTTTTTTCTTCACCTCTTCTACATCATCAAAATGCTGTTCTTTCATGTTCCTCTGCATTCCAGGAAACAATAAGAAGTCAATAGAACAATATCAGGTGGATATGGTGCATGGGGCAAGATGGGCATGCTGGTTTTTTGCCAAAAACTAGAATACTGAGATGGCTGTGTGAGCAGATACAGTGTTGTGAATGCAAAAACAGTCCCCTGTCTGCCACAGATCAGGTCTTTTTGTCTCACACTGTTATGCAATCTTTTTAAAACCTCTTGGGGGTGGGGGGGAGCTTAATTAATAGTATGATCTGGTAGAACAAATGCACTATGAGTCAACATTTTCATCCTTTGGGGAAATTGACAGATACCCAGAATGAGGTTTGTCATAAATTGACATTTCACCTTTTTTTAAAATGAGAAAACCAATCATTCACTTTAGTTTTTCCCAAAAACTCTGTCTTTGTCAACTGAGTTTAACATCACAACAGTTTCTGCAGCATTTTTCACCAAGCAGGAAAAAGAATTTCATAGCCACAGGCCCTTCCCTTAAATTGGCCATCATAAAATATGAGATTTGAACATCACTGCTTTTATGAAAAAACTCACTGTGACCAAAATGAACCTTCCCAGCTGACACCACTGAGTGCACTAACTCAGAAGAGAGAGAAAGAGAGAGAGAGAATGCATACCAAGAAAAGCTCTGCTCTGCCCAGCATAACTCCAAGGTTTGGGAAGTTATGCTCTTGTACTTGGTAAAGTCGATAGTCTGTGAAAAAGAGTAGACCCTCAACTAGATGGATTGATATAGTGATTGCAACAAGGGACTCAAACATAGTATGATTTTGAAAATGGTACAGAACCAAGCAGTGTTTCATTGTTTCCATTCTGACGTGGGATCATTAGGAGTCAGAATTAATTCAAGGTCTCCTAACAACATAACGATATTCTGTGCTTATAAAGCAGATCAGTTAGCCAGACAACCTGATGACTTTGGTTTATTTTTCTTCTCCTTTTATACTTTCCTTCATAGCAATGAAGTTCTAACTCCCTTTCCTCCCCTCACTCCTCATTTGATGTGTTTAAATATTTAGGCTTTGTTTTCTTTCAAGCACTTGGCTTTAGTATTAATAGTATGAAAAAGCACATTCACCTATTTTTGGAAAATGAGATATAAAGCAAGGAAGCTAACCAAATCACTGTGAATAGAGATGCAAGAAACTTTGCCCGTGTGTTTTCTCTAAGGCTATTTTTGAAAACATTCTTGTTGCTTCCACCTATGACTTAGCTGAATGGCAGAGCCCTATTCTGTGGCAATAGAGATAAGAAAGCATTATCTCCTCTCAAATGGAAAAAAGCTAAATGAACACTACTCTTCACTTTTTCAGCCAGATGCTGAAAGTTAAAAGAAATCTAGACCTCAGATCCATCGCTGTCCATGACCCCAGGGCAGGGATTTCTCTCAAGGGCAGAAGTCTTGGTGCCATAGAAAGGAATAGGACCTTGGATAGGAAATCAGAGGACCCAGTTACTCTCCTAGCTCTGTTGACTAGATATTTTTTGAGAACAAAGCTTTGCTTCCTTTGCTTATGTATATCCATTTTTAGGAGCAACAAAATTATACTGAATAATCTCTATGTTCTCTTCAAGAGAAAATGATCTGATTTGTTAAGATAAAGAGACTTACTAAGACAATATAAACTGAAACAAAGATAAGTAGTATTGTGACTTTGTGTTCTTCTTTGTGTGTGTGCATGTGTGTTCTCCTTTTAACTTAAGGTTATGAACACATGAACAATGTGAACTATGAACTAACTGGGTAGTGGACCCAGTGCAAAGACAAGGAAAAATGTCCTAAATACAAAAATAGAGAAGAATTTTCCTGTGATCCCACGCTACTCCCTATTCCCAGACATGCATGAAGACACATCACCCTCAAGTTGGCATCGAGCACCATCCCCAGTCCTCTTCATGAGCAAATGATAAAGGCCTGGACCATGGCAACTAACAATAGGTGTGAGCCCACCAAATTCTCCTCCTATTTGTTAAGTGAAAGTGAAGATCCGAAGTGTCAGGGTTAATGGAAGAATGTGAGTGTCTGAGTCGTCACTGGAGAAGTGCCACTAAGAGACACACCTGCCTACTTTGGACTGTGGTGTGAATAAGAAATGTGTGAGTCCACTGAGATGTCAAGGTTTGTTCTGGTAACAAAACTGACCTTATCCTGACTGTGTTCGTAAGCTAAACATCAAAGCAAAATAGGTTCCAAAGAGAAAATAGGTTCCAAAGACAAAGGGAGTCATTGCCCATCCAAGCAATGTCCAAAGAGTAGGTTCCCAGCCTAGGCTTTGGCTGTGATTCTAGCAAAGTTGTCCATGAGGAAAAAATTGTACAGTTTGTCTCACATCTCTGTTGCTATTCAGTGCTCACCAAAGAACCTTCTGATTGTGATTTAGTACTCCCACAGCTTTCATTGATAGGAAGAAAATGTCAGATCAGAGGATTTTGATTTCAAACATTCCTACAACAGTGTTTAATTCATCATAGTATTAAATTGTCATTTCCGGCACAGTCACAGCCCCTTTCCTGGGAAAATTATCTTATCCAAAGACCAGGCTGAGGAGCCAACTCAGACAGCCTTGTCCTGAACCATGTGTTCCCCAAGTGATGGTCTAACTAATGATTCATCCATTCACTCATTTGTTCATATATCCATTCATTTACTCAACAAATATTCATTGAGTACCCACTATGTCCTTATTACAAGCACTGGGAATATAGTATTGAAAAACAAAGCACAAACAGAGAGGTCTAAGGAGCCAGTCCCGATTTCAAATACATGGGCAGCCACGCCTCCCCTCAGAAGATTTGTTTTCAGAGGACAGCACTGAAGCTATAGCTCACAGAAAGGCACACGTCTGTTCAGAGCACACAGGAGCAAATGAAGGGGGAGGAGGAGAGAGTGGAGGACATTATGGCCTGCCAAAGCCTTGAGGATTATACTCCTGCTCAGAGCAGGCAATACACAGAGAGAACCTACAGGGGACAACACTGGAGACACAGGACAGGAATTGTGCCCAATCTGACCTCACCACACCAGAGCGAAACACAAAGGGTATGCAGTATAATAGCAAGGGAGGGAAGCCATTAGGCCCCTGGTGCATACCAAAAATAGACTTCAGGGCCAGGGTGTGGTACCCCTTCAGATTCAACTAGAAAATACTCATAAAGGTCAAAAAACAGACCTGGAATTATTTATAGGCTGGTCTTTTTGCTGTTGTTTTGTTTTCCTTAGTTGCTTCGTTCTGCTCTGTCTTGTTTTTGTGCTTCTTATTGTCTCTGCATGTCTTTCTAGATAAGATAGCAGGAGTAAGCAATCCAGAGGAGAAACAGTTGGGGTGGGGGGAGATACAGGAGGGGGGGGGGGGGGAAGGAAGTGGGTATTAGAAAACCCAGGGAAAAAAAGAACAAAAAGTGACCTAAAATCAATGGTGAGGAGGGTGTTGGATGTCTGGTAGGGCTTGATCAAGTGCTATGTAACTGAGAGCTATTAGCAAAACCTGAATGAAGACCCAATATGATCGTGGGACAAGAGGAAAATCAAAGGGAAAAGAGGAAAGAACTAGGAGGCAAAGGGGATGGATAGAGGTCTAAATACAGGCATGTACACATGTAAATATACTTACATATAATGATAGGGAAACAGATGTGTGTACATATATTTATAGGTTTAGTATTAAGATAGCAGATGGACATTGGGTCTTTACTCCAGTATTGTTTCAATGCATGACCGCTTTGCTCTAATAACCTGGCATACTGTGATGTTCACCTTCCCAACACTATAGCTAAAGACAAAAATGGGTACATAAGCAAATATGATAAATAAAGCTGATGGTGCCCAGCTAATAAAAGAGCTAGCATCTGGGGTCTTAAAGGCTCACAGATAAACAAGCAGTCATCTAGCTGAAAAGCAACAAAGCCCACATGAAAGAAGCACACCAGCCTGTGTGATCATAAGGTGTTGATGGGACCAGGTGTCAGACTTCAAAGACCCAAAACAGAAAAGCATGTCAGTTTGAATCAGGAGGCATGCAGAGTGGAGATCCATCTGTAGACAATTGGACAGCCCCTTACAGAAGGATCACAACGAAGAGACAAGCCAATCAGAGTGCAATAAAGCACTGTTGAAACTTACGACTTTTCTCTAGTTCATTAATGCTTTGCCCCCCTCCTCCCCCACTATCATGACCTCTATTCTAGCTTATAAATCTGGCTAATCAGAGCATGTACATGGGTATAGATAAGACCTGGGAACAGGGAATTCAGGACAGATAAATCCCTCAGAACCAATATTGAGAGTAGTAATACCCAGAGGGGAGGGGGAAGGGGCAGGAATCAAGAGATAAGCAATCACAATGATCACCATATAACTCCCTCCCAGGGGGATGGACAACAGAAAAGTGGGTGAAGGGAGAAATCAGATAGTGTAAGATGTGAAAAAAACATAATAACAATTTATAAATTATCAATGGTTCATGAGGGATGGCGGGTGGGGAAAGGAGGAAAAAATGAGCTGATACCAAGGGTTCAAGTAAAAAGAAAATATTTTGAAAATGATGGCAGACTGAGCCCCAGTGGCACAGTGGTTGAGTGTGGGATCGCAGCCCACAGGGTTGGCAGTTCATATCCCACAGCAGCTTTCCAGGAGCAAGGGTGGACCTCCTACTCCCACCAGGGGCAGTGATGCCCGTAATAAATATTAAAGTTAAAGGGCTAAGCCCGGTGGCATAAGTGGTTGAGTGCAGGACTGCGGCCCGTGGACTTGGTGGTTCAAATCCAGCGGCGGCTCTGAGGAGCAGCACTGGGTAGCTTCCATGACCACCAGAGGGCAGTGATGGCCAAAAAAACCAAAAAATTTTAAAAAAGAAAATGATGCCAAAAATATACAGATGTGCTTGACATTATGGATGAATGTATGAATTGTGATAAGAGTTGTATGCGTCCCCAATAAAATGATTTTTTAAAAAGAAAAGTAAAAACAATAAAACCATCTATTCTGCAAAAAGAAAGAAGAAAACTGTTGAGAGTAAAAGGGCTAGCTATTGGGAAATTTGATAAATTGTTGAATATGAAATTGATCACCTGACATGTAGACCCCTTATTCACAAAGAAACATTAAACAATTAAACTCATCAATTTTTATGGGAATTAGTTTAGAAGGTAGAAGGTAACCGATAACTTTCAAAAGTGATAAATAAATAGCATAGCAAATGACAGTGAGTGCTCCACAGAAGAATAAGGAAGTGGGACCGTGGAGGGAGGGGGCTGCTGTGCCTCTAGGATGGGATTTTTTGAAAAATCATTTGCGCAAGTAACTGAATGAGATAAGGGGGAGATGGCTATGAACTACGCTTTTCCTTGTCCAGGAAAGAAACGGCTACAAATGCCGTGAACTGGAACAAGCTTATCTTGCTCAAGAAACTGCAACAAGATATGGGAACTACAGTGGGATAATTGTGGTGAACACAATCAGTGGGATAATAACAGGCCAGAACATAGAAGACCTTGTGGACCAGCATTAAGACGCTAGCTTTCCTTATAGCAAAATGGCTGTTCTACTGAAAAAAGAGAGTAGGTAGGAATGGATGAATTCAGAGACATAGTAGAGAATAATAGCAATAGTGCAGGTAAGAGGTAATGGTGACTTCTATGGTCTATGACATGTTGTTGATAGGTGCCACATCAAATAAGTTCTGTCCCATAATGATAAACAATCTTATGTGCAATAGAAAAAAGTCACTGCCCAATCTGATGTCATGATCAATGTTCCTATGCTTGGGGCCATTGGTGAAGCCACAATGTCCATCCATCCCCTCACTTTCTGCCCCTCCACTTTACCAAACACAGCATGGTGGATCAAATTCTTGGTCTTAGCGTTCTGAACAGGTTAAGACAAAGAGAGTGAGGCAATGTGCTTCAAAAGTAACAGCCCCAAACTCCTGAGGTAGAGAGGCCAAGCTACAGAGGGAAGAGAGCCTCATTCAGGATTCCTGAGTCTTGGCCTCAATTACTGGTCTCACTCCTAGTCAATTTGGGGTTCAGAGCTCTGCATTAGCCCGAAAAATCTGCCTGAGTCAAGTATCAGTTATTGCAGCATAACAGCCACCGTCACTCAGTGATTAGCATAATTGTGCTGTTCTCATGTGCACAGACCTGCCGGTCAGCTAGAGAAGTTCTGGTTTGGACTTTTGCTACAGTAAGGCTGAGTAGGCTAAAGAAGCAGCAGCTACCTGAAGGCACATTGGCTTCAGAGTGGAAGCTAGGAGATGTCAGAGGGCAAGAAGAACCACACAGTTCCTCCTTAGATCCAGACTTAGAACTGGTGTGTCATCATTTCCTTCTACCTCCCATTTACCTCCTGTCATCCAGCCCAGCCCAACACCAATGGGAAAGGGATATCCTCATACATACTGGGAAGAAGTATGAACATCATGGGGTACGGAATGGCCACAGAGGGTAGAGTTCCTCTCTTTCCATCTTGAGTAGCCCTGCCCCTCTCAGACCTCAAGTTTCCATGGTCTTACCTCTGACTCACAGTTGCCCCATGTGGACCAGTATAGATCTGTTCTTCCACAGTATCTTTAATAGCTGGATTTTTGGAAGCAGACTGCCAGAGAGTTCTTCTGATGCTTCTGGGTGGATTTGAACTTCCAATTTTTAGGTTAGCAATTGAATGGTTAATCTTCTCCAGCCTCCCTCATTTGGGACAGAAGAACAACTTTCTTACATGGCTACAGATTAGATTTTCCAAGGAGTACTTAAGAATTCTGAAGCACAGTTACCCTCCAAACCAATTAAGTCAAAATGTGTCAGTCTGGGGCCAGTCATCAGACTCTCTGAAGTTCTCTGGGATGCTCAGACAGAAGAAGCGCCCAGAGATGCTTAAGTCCCACTGCGTGGCCTGGTTTTTGTGAGTCAGGAATGGGGTTTACAGTCCCACCCATGGCAACTGCTGCTCTGTAAGAGCAATGAAGCTATGAAAACAGGGAATTTATTTCTTATGATATAAGATTTCTTAGAGCCTGTTTTATTATGAGCTGTAGGAACTGGTGCATCCTTATAAGAACCCCTGGGCTCCTCACGTGTCCTCACATGGAAACAGCACACTGTCAGCAGCAGAAGGTCTCAGCTCCCAAAGAAGAAGGGTGTCTGCCCAGAGTGGTGCAGCAGAGAGACAGAGGCAAGAGCACATATTGATACCCTGGTGGGATTTGAACTGCTGATATTGCAGCTAATGTCCAAATGCTGAAGCCACTGCAGTGCCCAGCCCCTTTCCAGGAAGGAAGGGTGAACCAAAAAGGCGGGAAAGAAGGGACAGAAAGGCGAGGTGTCACCATAGCCTGGTGATCTATTTCTTTCTGTCTGCCTCCCAAACAAGAGGCCTCTCACCAACAACTGTACCCTAAGTGTTAAGGGCCAGGACCACAACACTCTTTACTATGACCTGACCTAGAACCCCATTCTCCAGACATCTGGGCTGTAGCAGACCCATAGTATCCCCTATTACCTTGTTCCTTGTGCAAGAAAAACCTCCCCGTCTTGGTCATAGTTCAAATACCAGTGGCAAGGGACAACACGAGAACGTGAGTGAAAGATCAAGACTGATGGCTCTGAGTCTTTCCTACCTAAGTGGTCCTGAGAGTTTATCACAGAAAGGCTAAGCACGGCTTGGAAAAGACATAAAAATCTCTGTACTCAATTACTGTCAACAGGCAGGAAAGGGCTTTGACTTTATCCAAGGCCATGGGGAAGAGCTTAGAGGAGTTAATGAAGCCCAGCCACCAGGAAAGAGGCCCATGATATCAATGGGGTTTAGTTTCAAACCTGAGTCTTTGGAGCCTTGATCTAGCTAATTGGTTTCATGTGCTACGTCTCAGTGGGTGGTGACTGGTGGCTGATGGACACAGATGCTTGGCCTGTGTTCTATCATCAGGAAACCTTATGTGACTCTCCCCAGGCTGTGTCTCTTACAGTGGGCACTGCCAGCTGTTACAGCAGATCACATCCAAAAACGGAGTATAAAGGACTCTTCCATCTTTCCTGCAGCCCAACAGCAAGGAGGAAGGGGCTTAAGAGTGGTGGCTTCTTTTTTTACTATGGCAGATGTGAATGTCTATTTTTCTGATAATATTAGCGGGCTTCAAAAAGTTCACAAATACTCTTATTCTCTTGGTGGGGGTGTAAACATGCACAATCATCGTGAAAGAAAGATGGTGCTGCCTGAAGCAACTGGGACTAGATGTACTATATGACCCAGAAGCACCTCAAAGAAGTATCGGGCATATATCCCCCAAAAGAGACAGAATATGAGAAGATATCTGCTCTCTCAGTATGTTTCACAATAGCAAGACAGTGGAAACAGCCCAAATGCCCATCAGTTGAAGAATGGATAAAGAAAATCTGGTATAAAGAAACACAATGAAATCCTATGCATCCCTGTAAAACAGGGATGAAACCCCAAAGCACCTCCTGACATGGAGGGATCTAGAATCTCTCCATATAACATATCAAAGTATGTCGGAGGAAGTCTTGCCATCCTCATTTATGAGGAACTCTCTGGCTGTGGGTCTTCTGAAAGATCCTGGTACTTCCAATATTCTCTGCTGACACCATAATTCAAGTGCATCCAACCTTGTGCAGTGTCCCTTAGACATTGTCCAAATTTCACATGCATATGAGGTGATTGAAAATATCATGGCTTGGGTCAGGTACATCTTAGCCCTCAAGACAACATTCTTACTTTTTAAAACTTAATTATGTGCATAAAGTAAAGCTTTGGGTATTTTCATTTACTAAGATCAATTATAGTCAATACTGTGCTACTAGCAAAACCCAAGTTTTCAATAAAGAAATCTGTGGTGTAGTAAGTGGTTTAGAGAAGCAAGCTAGAAATTATAAGACATCGGAATAAGTTACTATGACAAATGTTTGCCTAACTTCATAGGGCATCAAACCCAATATGTGAGTGGAGACTGGTCAGTTAGTCAGATTCCAGGGAATCATGGTTTCTTTGTATGGACTCCAGGTTCCTTGATATAGAGAGGTGAAGCAGTAATTACCGAAAGCACAGTATTGAAACCATATTGTCTGAATCTGGATCCCTCCACTTACAAGCCCTCAGACCTTGGGTAGTGATAAACCCCCATTCCTCCACTTTATTCCTCTATAAAATATGAACAGTAATAATGATAGTCTTGTATGATGGTTGAAAGAATCAAGTGAGTCAATACACTTAAAGCACGTATAAAAGTACTTGATACACAGAATCCACACACTTGATTCAAATGTTACATAGCAGTGAAGGGAAGTGAGAGGTCAGAGGTGAGCAGACTTGTCAGCAGTGGTTTCAGTGACTGGTGAGGGAGACTCTGCCAGTGAATGGATAAAGAAGAGGAAAAATATGGAGAGTGGATAACCAGTGCAAATATCTCAAATATTGACTTCTCCAGGGAAGGAAAAGAGCATTGCAGTCATAAGTTCTGCAGAGTCACACATCTTTGGACTTTGTTTTGTGTTCATTTGTTTGGGGTTTTTTAATTATATTATTATCTCAGTAATATTTTTCCCAATTCCACAATTCCACTTGTATTATTCACTGCTCTTCATTACACTTTTTGTGTTGTACAACCATTATTGATCTCCTTTTCCAAACTATTCCACCACACTTGACATAAACTCAATGCCCCCTAAGCAACAAGTTTTTTCCCTTCACTCACAATAACCATTGGTCATGTTTGGTTTCTTTCTTTCTTCGATTTCAGTAGTTTTCTTGATATAGCAATCACATATCAGACACTTCCATGGTTAAATCACTTTTCAAGTGAGTTGAATGTACACCATCACAACCACTTTCCCTTCCTCCCCTTCCCACTTTCATTGTTTGTTCCCCAAATCCCCTCACTGCTCCCATCTCCCATCCTCCCCCCCTCGTCATCCTCTACAAACCATTGTGAACCACAAAAGAAATAATTTTTTAAATGGCAAGAAGAAAATAATAATGTAAAGAGAAAAATACAAATAAAGAGTAAGAAAAGACCACCATCAATATTTGAAAACCATAGAAAAAATTTCTGTCGGAGAGCAAGCAAGAAATACTTGTGCATAGTACAAATTGAGGTTGAGTCAAGATGGAGATCAATTGACCAAATATCAAATTGCACCATAATCAACTTTACAGTAATTTCTGTCTGATAGTAAAGCTGTACATCAGGGATATGCCAGAGGTTAATTTATCTGACTGGATAGCATACAACTAGATTTTGGGCTCCCACTGTCCTTCATAGCCTTCTACAAATTGGGTGTTCACAATTTAAGCTGATAATTTTCCCTTCATCAAATTTGAATGTTGTTGTTATCATCTTTGGATCACACAAATTGGTATGCTTCCCCCATGTGATCTTAGTTGATGCCCCACTTAGATGGAGGTTTGTTTGAATACAAACCTTTAAGACCCCAGACACTATTCCTGTTGATAGCCAGGCACCATCTTCTCTCATCACCACAGTTTGCCGTAGCATGCTTATCTTCAGTAATCATTTCATGAAGATGAGTATTCAACAGGGCCATGTTATCAGAACTAATTATCTTTGATTTGGGGCTAGAGTTAAGTAGGAGCCCAGAATCTCTCTTGTCAACAGGTTGTGAATGACTCTGGTTTTCTTTGGAGTTCATATTATGACAAAAACAAAAACCCACGAGACCATCAACAAAAACAAACCAAAAACTAAGAAACCAAAAATAAAAAGTCTCAATCATCTCCCTGGAGTATAAGATGATTGCATAAGTAACATCAACAATTATTCCAATGACATGGAATTCAGGACACCGTGGCTATGAGTCTATATAAGTACAGTCCAACTTAGAGCCACAACCCGAAAGTTGTTACCCTGCACAGATTGATCCCCGAACTGATTGATCTCTGTTTACCCTGAAATAGGGATTGATGCAAGGGGGAAATCCCTGTATTAATTCTTATAAGTCCAGATCCCTGCCCAGCAGATCAAAACCTGTCATATCAATGCAAAGGAAGCATCTAGGTACTAACTATACAGTGATTCTGGGTCCCTATCCATTGGACACCCACCAAACCAGGGGTTTCTCACAAGGTCTAGTGACTGCTACTTTCACTATCTCAGGGCGGGCACCCTCTGCTTTCTCTTTCATCAGAGTATCCTAGCCCTAAGTCCAGGGGTACAGGCGGCTTTGAGGCAGGGCTCAGTTCTTTCAGTCAGGTCTCTTCTTTAAGTCCCTCTGTTGTGGCCTCAGGGGGATTCCATATTACCTGCAAAGCCATGGTGCTTAGTCCCTGGCATGGTTCACCTCATATTGCACAGAAACACATTTGTAGTGTCGACCCAGAAACATAGAATCTAGTCTATTGTCCCCCTAGTTTCCCTACAGTCATTGCTTAGCATCCCATCCCAATATGTGGTTGCGTCTTCCCATTCACCCCCCTCCCCCCCATACTTACCAACAGCAATACCAATGCCTCATCCAAAATGTCGATGCTCCCCTCCCCTGGTCTTGACTTGTTTTCTCAGCAAAGTTCTCCTTCCATTCCTGTGGAGGACCCATTAATTTGTCACGGCCTTGCCTCGATGTGGTATAGCCTCAAGTGAACAGTCTTCCATCTCCCCGCCCCCCAACCCCCATGAAGTGACCCTAACCAATATGAGGTCTCCTCCTTGAAGGTGATTCTTGTAAAGTGTACATAAGGGGGATGACATATGGTTCAAGGCTGGTAGGGAACATTTGACCCTTTTGTTTGGGGATTGGTCTCTAAGATTAATTTAATCAGTGTTTCTCCTATGGTAGTGGACTCAAGACATTTGGCCTTTTGAGATTGACTGATCTCAGCATAATGATTTACAGGTCCTTCCACACTATGTAGTGTGTCATCCTTTCATCACTATTTTTTTTAAGGATGCATAGTGTTCCACTGTGTGTATGTACCATAGGTTCTTTATCCATTCTTCCTCTGAGGGGCATTTGGGCTGCCTCCAATTTCTTGTTATGGTGAACTGTGTCATTATCAGCTGGGAGAGCATATATGCACTGATGTTGTGTCCCTTCGTTCTTCGGGGTACATTCCTGAGGGGTATTGCTGGATAATATGGCATTTAATTCTCAGTTACTTTAAGGATGGCCATATCATTTTCTATAGTGGTTGTATGTATTTATAGGTCCACCCACCACGTATACAACTTCCATTCTCTCCACACTCTCTCCAGA